>CAIGRQ010189564.1:0-23559 GCA_903798375.1 Fraxinus sp. D2006-0159
TATTTAGCCCCTGTTTCGTTTAGATAAAATTCAAATTTTTAGTAGATTCTGATAAAAGTTGATGGAGTGTGTGGTTGAAAAGTTGTTAGTCCCATGAAATGTCAGGTTAAAATTAATTGTATACTTTGATTTAGATTCTAATCAGATTTTTTTAGTTGAATCAAACAGGGGCTTGGAATGAGGAAGAGACATTGCAAGTGTGAACCCATGTGCACATGGACAAAAACTGAGAAATTATTCAAGTCGGTGAATCTATGAATTCAGAAACACAAAGATAAAAAGGAAAAACCACAAATAAAATAAAGAGCAAAGGCAAATATAGCCACCTGAATGCATTGAATCAATAGGGGAGATATTTCCTTCTTCAAATTATCACGAATCAAGCCAAATATCTTCTCTACGCAAGCAGTTAATTGTTGTTTAAACAACATAGCAGGATATCTTGCTTCCATATGTGATAAACCATCCTCCAATCCAATAAATCTGAAAGGCGATTTTGAACCCTAAGACGAAAAAAATTGGAACTCAGTTCTCTCATCAAGCAAAAAACAGTGGTTAAAATTTAATGACAACGCATGTAGTAATATCAAAATATAACAGAAAAAAAAGTAGAAGTCAAGTCCTATTGACCAAGTGTTAGAAATACAAGTAGGTCAAAATAAGACAAGGAAAGCAAGTTGAGATTTTTTTTTTATTTTTCTAAACACGGTGAGATCGCCACGCAACAAATTTGACGTATATAGATTAGAAAAGGTGAATAGAAGGATGTTCAATTTCATTCTTGACTTTATCCAAAGAATTATATGTAAATGGTCCAACCTTGGAAGAGCAAACTGGGCCAGGAGTATTAGTTGCAAATTGAATCATTGAACCCACCCAAAAATCGTATATATCTGGGGTTAAGTGATATACAAAAAAAATTATGAAAGCAACACTAACTATGCCATGGTTTATACGCAAAACAAACTTACTAGTGCAACCCTTCCATTTAAACCAGTAGACCCTGCAGATCGCTGAGAAGTTGCAGTCAAGAAACCATTGGAGCGTAGATTCCTTTGAAGGAGGCATAGAAGTGCTGATGTATTAGATAACCAGTAAGGCAAGGTAGCATCCCCATCACCTTCCTAAAACAAAAGGAAATAAATCATAACACAAGATATATATAGACAATGCACTTTTTAGCAATTCCAAAAGCAATTACCAAAATAACAATAAATAGTAATCCCACAACTATAAGACAATCAAAACCAAGTAAGGCTTCATGAAAAGTTGTTTAGATTTAACTAAGGAAATCACCTTCATAACATCATTGATGCCCTCAATAATAAAATCAAAAATAGCTGTTCTCTCCGACTCAAAGGCACGCCAATGAAGAAGGCACCTGTAGATTACACAGGCAGCTACCGGTTTCCCATCTTTAAAGCCCAAATTCTCTTTAATGCACCGTGAAATAACTTCATAATTTTCCTACAAAAGTTCCAAATTTTCTAGAAGGATGAACAAGATAATAATATAAATCATTGAATAAGGAATAACCTAATTAGTTACTAAAGACCGTTCCATTTTATTATCCATCACGATGACTTGAAGGATAAAATCACCATACTTAGTAAGGAGAAAACCTGAGGTCTTTCGACAGTTAACTTTGTTCTGCGGGAATCAGAAAACCCGTGCGAGAAAGGTGCTATGACTTTGGAAGGAGTGGGTGATTCCTATATCAAACATAATAAATTTGTAAGAAACCCAAACAGGAATATAGTTGTCAATCACATTTAATGGATACTGCGAACTTACAAATGAAGGTTTCCGTTCAGCAGAAGGAAGAAGTGCATCAGAGAATTTCTGTTAAAGAAAACACCCTTATAAAATGACTCTTCTTAATGAACATAAACTTGTAACTTCGTTTCCAACTAGATTGTTACAAAATAAATACAAAACCAAAAACAAAAAAAACAAAAATCAATTGCCACACTCCAGCCCATACATTGAAACAAAATCAAGATCACAATATCAAGTACTTTGTTCTGCATTAATATTTTTTCCCAGTATCTTTTTGTGGCTCGTCTAGTGATGCAGCATGGTGTTAGCATTGGATTTATGATGCAGATAGAATAAGTAAAATTTGAGTTTATATAGATTTTAGTAGTTTTATATGTTAGGAGTTTGATATAATCAACGTTATCTTTTCTTACAAGTTTGTTACGATAGAAAGTTTAATTACATTTTAAGTCCTTTATATAAAGGGGCTTAGGTTATAGTTTACAGACACCCTTGTATAGATGAATAAATTGATTTCTCTTGCTCTTTGATCCCATTTCTTTTTCTCGTTCCTTTTCTTGTTTGTTGTCAAATTAAGTTCCTGTGTCAATTTCACATTTATATTTTGGTGGTTAAGATGACGTTTTATGTTGTATTGTGGCTTTAAGGAATACAATATCCAGATTATGACTTTTCTTAACATCTGGGGGATTAAGAAACTGTCTAAAATATGCCATTCCAATAACACAATCAAGAACATCAGTCCTGATATGTAAGCGAGCAGAATATGAAGTGGTTTAATGAATTTCGACCTATACTTTACGACCATAACAATATAGTATATCTCAGTTCCTCCTAGTCCCATTCCAAAAAGCCAAGTTAGGCACTCAATTATCTGAAAAATGTATGTCTATCGAGGTACAAAACCTCTCGTACAAGATATTTAATCATAAGATGAAGAGAAAATGGATAAGCAAATGACTGCTTACGTCCAAGAAGGGCTTGATAACACCAGCACGGTTGCTCTTTGGAGACACATTTAAAGTTTTTTGCCGTAGGATATGATTCTCATTCTCCAAATTTGACACCTTTTCTTCCATACTGATGAAGAAAACAAAACTTGCAGCAGTGATAAAGAAACATAGGAAAGCATTTTTAGAAGTGGAAAGAAAATGCAAGTTTATAAACCAGAAAACAACAGCAAGGAAATGCATAAGCCTTGAGAAATGGCACTCAAAGCATAAGCTTTGAGCGCTATTAATGAAGGCTTCAAATGAGGAACACCTCAAGGGGCAACCCTTTTGCACTTTTAAAAAACAATGTGTTCCTTTATTGACGTTGTCATGGAGTTGGGGTCAAAAGAAAACAGACATATAATAGAGCACTAAACATAATTTCTCTATAGAGTAATATTATACCTTTGCAAATTCTGTTGGAGTCGTTGTTATGGAGTTGGGGTCAAAAGAAAACAGACATATAATAGAGCACTAAACATAATTTCTCTATAGAGTAATATTATACCTTTGCAAATTCTGTTGGAGTTGCAAACATGTTTTCTCAACTTCCCTCAACTTTATAGTGGTAATACTTGCATCTTCTTTGGCTTTCGTAAGTTCACGCTCTAGGGTTGAATTCTTCTGCTCCAGTGCATTCAAAGAACTCTGCAAACCAATTTGTTGATATGCATAATGTTGCTATCATGACAAAAATCCATAAACCAGTTTTATGCTATCTTGTCAAATCTAAAACAAAATAACTAGTAATAATTTTTCAGGCATGTTATAGATAATACCAATAGAATATTATAAATACCATGATCAAACTAAAGATAAGACACTAGTTTAGTAGTAAAGTGAAAAATCAAGTTAATGCGGAAATAATTCTTCTAAATTAGCATTATATCGAAACAGTTACATGCAGGCTAACAGTTGAAAGTGTAACAACCCAGCCTCTGTGCCCAAACTATTAACTTACGTATTGTCCGCTCTCGAAGAGCCTAACCCATCTTATCTCACGAATCCCCTAAGATTTGAACGCGTGACATCCTCTTAAGAAAGACTTAAGATGAATTATAGTCGTTACAAAAAAAAAACATGTATTTTAAGTCTTTTTAAAGGGAAGGTCACATGTTTGAATCCCGGGCGATGTGATTGAAAGTCGTGAGAGGTAAGATGAACTCAAACTCTCCCAAAGCGGACAATATATTAACGGCTTGGACACAAAAGTTAGATCGTTACAAAAAATAAGCATTTTTTTTAACAATCCCACCTCTATGCCCAAGCCGTTATATCATAATGTCCACTTTGAGAAAACATCTGACCTGTTACCCCTCTCCAAAGATTCGAATTTAGGACATCTGCCTGATGAGAAACTTAAGTTAAATCCTCGTACCAACTGGATAAGTGTCTTTGTGTCTAAGCCGTTAACTTACGTATTGCCACTCTAGGAGAGTCTAAACCCATATTACCCCTCACGACTTTCTATCCCCGTCCCTATAATTCAAACACGTGACCTACCCTTAAGAGACCAATTGGGTACCAAAATTCAACTTGAGTCCTTCTTAAGGAAAATGTTATGAATTCATGAATTCGAATCCTAGGGACGCGAGAGAAATCCATAGATGGACTCAGACTCTCTCATAGCATACCGTACGTAAATTAACTGTTTGGGCATAAAAGTTAGGTCGTTATAGAAAAAGTGATATGACACTGACGAAAACTAGATGATGAATGGACCCTATAAATTATTTTGTTTCTCCCAAATATCTAATAACCGATTTGATTATAAATTATGTGAATTTAGAGCATGGTTGGAAAATAAGCCCACAGCTTTTACGTCTTGGGTTCTACGATTTTTGAGATAAAAATAAGTTCAATTTAGGTAGCTTATTCTATCTTTTAAGCTCTGGGTGCCATAAGTGCTGAATTAGCACAATTTTGGCCACAAAAATGGTTATTAATAAGCTACAAGCCCATCCAAATATGCTCTTAATAACTTCTAAGCTGTAAAGTTCTAATTAAGCTCCAACATTCTAGAGACATCTTGGTAAAATATTGAAATCCTTCATCAGCCTCCATTTTCTCAAAGTACCCACAAAGCACTTACTGGATAGAGAATATCAATACATAGATGGATCGTAAATAGTAACACAACTATGAAATAAATATTAAGTAAAATTTGAAAAGAGAAAATCAACAATCACTAATACAAAGATCCAACGTCTCTAGTATTAGAAGTGAATATTCAATAAGGTAAAGATACATCAAACTGAAAGCAATATCTGATTGCAATGGATCATGATAAAATACCTTCAAAACAGAATTTTCTTTCCTCAGTTCTGCCACAGAAATAACTTCTTTTTCAAAAGCAGATTTATCCTTAGCCGATGACTCAAGTTGTCTCTGTAGCACTACATTTTTATTGAACTCATTAAGGCTTGCAAGTTTAGCAGCGTCTAGTTCAAGGCTCAAAGACTCCACAGTCTTCTGAAGTTTTGAGATTTCCACCAGCTTAGCCTCTTCATTAGACACCTGTTTCAAATAAGCCTTGAATTGTGAACAAT
The DNA here is from genome assembly GCA_903798375.1 of Fraxinus sp. D2006-0159. Classification (NCBI taxonomy): domain Eukaryota; kingdom Viridiplantae; phylum Streptophyta; class Magnoliopsida; order Lamiales; family Oleaceae; genus Fraxinus; species Fraxinus sp. D2006-0159. Next base: position 5,321 of record CAIGRQ010189564.1, read on the forward strand.
CAAGATCCAGACAGAGAAAAACATGCAAAAGAGCAAGAAAATGAAGAGACGAAAGCCAAAACAGAACGAGAACTATTTATTTTGACTACTCTAAAGAAACATCAGTAAGAAAAACGGTCACTATTTACCAATTTAACAGAGAAACGAGTTAACTGACACTGTAACCAAATTTGCACTGCAAACTTGAATCATGATAACAAAAAGTTTGCCCATAAAGAGAGCATTCCCTTTCTGACAAAACTGATCACCTTTGTACAGAATTTATACCGATAGAAAACTGCCAAATAATCCACTAATATATATACACCTGCTTCACATGTTCTGTTCTCTTATATCTTTTTTTTTTGGGGGGGGGAGGGGGGTAATTTTTATGGTTGGGTAGAGTTCAAAATAACCAAAAGAATTTGAATAAGGTCAAAGGCTATAAAGAAAATCCCAAAATGCTGAGGCGCAAAACAAAATTGGCACAAGGCGCTCCTCAATAAGCCAAGGTGTAAGGCTTGACAAATGGCATTCAAAGAATTAGCTTCAAGGGCTTATGAGTTCATGCGCATTATATAAGAATGATGGCAATAAAAGAACATTCATGACTAGCAAAAATTAATCACAAATACAAGATCCTCTTCCGTAGTAAATATTACATAGACGGAGAGTGGTACCCTTAGTTTTTTCTCTAGGTGCAATCTCCATGTGAGATCCTCCAATTGCTTTTCAAGCTTGCTTTTTGCCAAGCGCAGAGCACCAGCCTCATTGGCCTCCTGAATAGAGAACAAAGTACAAGGTTCATCAGTTACAAAGCACAAGGAACAAATGTATTCAATCAACCAAAGAAAATAAGCCCTCGTTTGATCCTCATTTTTTCCGAAATACATTTTTCTCTCCTTTTCAATCACACATTTTTCAATAAAATAATATTATACACAAATCCAAAATTTTTCCTTGTTTTTTAACCGCACATTCTCTATCAATCTACTATTCCGAAATCCGAAATGCATTTTATACAAAAAAAATTGGGCTCAAACAGGCCCTAAGTTAGAACAAACAAAATATTTTATGCATGGTATATTGTGTGGATTTCCAAAATGGCTTCTCAAGTGCAGATGGCAACCCAATTTGCCAGATATGGATTGTTTGAAGGAAGATGTATCGAACATCTTTAAGAAACAAAGAATAACCATTCTAACATTAAATCCAAAATATACCGTGTTAAACCATTTCATCTAAAAGCTTAAACTGTTAGATAACAACACGTATACATCATCTAAATCTTATTATCTTCAACACAAAGCAATAACAAAAATAATCATTTTGTTGATAGTCACTTCGCAAGTAAAACATCCTTCATATAGGATCAAATAGCAAACTCATTATCCATGAAAAGTACGAAACAAAACCCACCCTTGCTGTACACAAATGGAGAGGCTAACAATAGTAATATTATGTCCAAGTGACTCGTTTGAGCATCCAAAAGAAGAAATTTGTCCGACATTTAGAAGTGCCAAATAATTATTATAAATCAAACATAGTGTCAAACAAGAAACAAAAAAGTCAACCTACAAGATTCAGCAATATCCTCACCTTTTTTAGCTTCCTGAGTTCTCTTTTTGCCAACTTTTGCCTCCAAAGACATTGTATTGCAATGATATTAGATTGACGATTAAGATAAACTGAGCGGATCCTTAACATTCTCCAATGAGCCTATCGAAAAGCAAAATAATGTATAGAACGTAAGATACCAAATCCTGGAATCAAGTTTTCTGTTTTGCTTGTAAAATTGTTTGTATTCCAGCATCACATTATAAATTGTTATCTAAGAACTTGATTACCATGCTAACATATCACAAATGAAATACATACTAAATAAATTCCGCCAAAGAAATTATGCATCTTTCACGTCAAATACAAATAGGAAAGTCCAAATGAATCTTTTGAATCTTACCAACCGAGTCAAAAAATTTAAATGAGACAATAAACAAATTCCACTCCTCCATCACCAACAGTAATTGTCCAGTAAGGCTTCTTTAGCTTCCCAACTGGGACACTAAAATCCACAGCCAATAATTGGTCTTTGTTGAGGCTTACAACTTTCTCAGAGTAAAATGCCTCAATATCAGATTGAGCCATTTTGAACATTGATTGTAAGAAAACAGTGTTTAATGATGACAGATTCAAAGCGTACTTAAAACATCATCCATTTCAATTCAAGACATACTTCTCCATGTCCTTAAATTTCTTGAACAATCCTCTATGTAATTGCTTTATTAGACAAAGTATTCTTCTTGGAGAAATGGAGATTAGATTATAAAGTTTGAAGAGCTTTGAAACGTTTTCTTCAGTGTATGATGCAGTATGAGTAGATGTCTGTCGTACACAGGATCAATGACTGGTGTTTTCTTCCTTCTTATTGTTCCCTTAATTTTCAGGAAGTCCTTATTTTACAATAAGAACTTTCAGGTGCTGAGCATATAAAAATCTCAAAACCAGTAAAAATAACATCCAATACATCAGTACTCAGAACTGCCACTAGATCTTCTTTTAGTCTTCTCTATTGAATTCTGTACCACTACTCATCCATCACATGAAAAAACTTCCAAGTCCAAATTTTATTGGTTTTCATTCAGGGTTGAAACATAGCAAAACAACCCAAAGTCATCTCTTTTATCCACCAATTTTGGGACTATAGACTAAAGAACAAACCCCCTCCAGCCCTTACTTTCCTTTCCTATGTACTAGGTTTAAGTAAACACAATAATATACAATTTGTACCCCAACAATGACCTTAAACACACAGGTTTACTGTGCGTACTTAGAGACATAAATAACAACAAACACGTAACTGCAAACTACAAAATTCACCTGAATGAGAGTGGCTGCTTTATGTTCCTTTCTATATAAAAACTTTTGTCGAGTTGAAAACCCACGGATGATAGATTGTACAAGTACAGATGACGCATAGAGTTGAATATATGCATGCCTCAATATCCATCTTCTGACAAACTTCTGTATTACAGTGGCAGCTGCTGCCTTACGCATCGCAGCATACATATTTTGAGCAAGATAACCTGCAAAAATTGAAATAGTTTGAATACTACTAAGAACCACCACAAGCCAAGATATCAAAAAGAACAGCTCATGGAGAGACGAAACAATTAATTTAATCATACTCAAGTACTCACCTTGCTTTACCTAACAGCCACTATTAAGCTTATTTTGGCAAGAGTTTGTAGCACAAATTTCCTATTCTAAAATTAATCTACAAGTGAAAACTGAAAAAAGGAGGTCTCACAGGAAATAAAAAAAAAATGAGCTGATCCTCGGATGTTGCTCAAATCTAACTAAGCATTCAACTAGATTACGAGAGTATACACTCCATTTGTTAGCCTCGTCAAATATAAACATTTATTGAATCTAGTGAGTCTTGACTAGTTTATCGTATCCTCCTCATTTACAGGTTGGATTCCTTTTTTTTTTCATCACTGGCTTGCATGTACTTGAATTCAGAAACAATTGTGCGCTAGATTCAACGTAGAACCACCTACTCTAAAAGCTTAAGTTTTCAAAAAAAGTGGGAAATTTAAATTGTTTTCAAAATGATGAATCCTTATTTCGCTCTTGTAACTACCAGGTGATTTGACATTAGACAAACAACACACAGAAGAGCAGTGGACCCCAGAGGTAAAATTTCTCATGCAAATGGCATGATTAAAGACGTGTGGCAGAAGTATAATACAGCAGCTGTTAAAATCCTATTTTTTATGGGAAGAACACCTCTGCAGCATGATTGTAGAGAAATTGCAGCCACACGGTGTGAGATAAAGTCCCGGCGTGCAAAAAATGTCCGTAGACGGCCCTGAATATGCTTTGCTGCTGAATCCAAAACCTCAGCTCGACGTGCATCTAAGATACCAATCTGGCCAGCCCGAAGGAAAACTTTGGTTTTTCCCAACTGCAAAAGGGAAGTGAAAGATCGTTATGAACATTAAGAAATGTGGAAGAATTTTAAAAACCCACCTGTGGGCACCAAATCACTGCAGAAATCAATAAAAGTAGAATTCTAGTAAAAAGAGACCTGAAAGTTCCCAAGATTCAATCTCTGCAGAATTTTTGCAGTTGTCATTTTTTCATCATAACTGCAAGCATATAAGGAAAAAAACAGAGAATAAATGAACCTGAGCAGAGCATGTTAAACTTTGGAAATGGAGATGCAAATAAGCCAACATAAGCACAAGAAAGACAGAGACATCCACAGCCATGTAGTCATCAAACAGTTGAGAGTACTTAGAAATATAGAAAGAGTTGCCATTTGCTCTCTTATATGCAGTTATGAGGATTGTATCATAAGACAAGAATACAGAAAAAAGGTGGCATTGTTTACTGAAGGATTGATACCAGAAATAGTATACAACAGAGTACTAATACGAGAGTGAGCATATGGGAAAGTGCAGCCCTACTTTTACACACTCATTGTAGAAGGGAGAGGAAGAAGAGAGCTGTGACCTATACGTATGGATATGACAGTCAAAATGTTGAAAACTCTATATTTGAAACAGTGATACCATAAGTTTGCAGAAGATATCAACAATGTAAATTACTTAGGAAGAAATACAAAGAATTAGGTCAATAAATAAAGTATAATTAAAATTACCTTTCGTCCAGGATATCCAAGGCAATTATACCAAATCTATCTACAAATTCATGATAAGTCTTCCGTGTGGGATAACCTGCCAAACTTATACGAACAGCCTCTAAAACACCCTGCACAAAATTAATACAAGTATGAAACGAGACCATGTGACAATTGCCTTGAATTGCAAACAATCTTTCATGAAAAAAACACAGCTTGGTGTACTGTTCTCTTTTCATTTTAACAAGTTCAAGTGCCAAATATAAAAGATAAATGTTAGGCGACACAAAAAACAATGCCCTCCTGGAGCACTACAGTTTTGTTCAGAAAAGGGAAAAAAGAAACAAATATAGTTCTACTGCGAAATATTTAATATTGGGATGCCAGTAGTTTGCTTTAAAAATTAAAGAAATATACGTGTGATTATAGGATGACAACAGTCTGTTTTTAAGAAATATAAGATACATGCATCAGTTTTAATGTAGAAAATGAACGCTCTGATAGTAACATTGGAAGTAATGTGTTTTCACAAAGGTGAACACAGGGTGGTTTTACATTGCAGTAAAATGCTGACGCTATGAAATCGTTACTTCAATTAGGAATATTCATTTAGACAGGAAAAGAAGATCATCAATAGAATAGATATTAAAAAATGACGCAAGAGTGCAAAATGAACACTCCAGCATTCACAAACAATCAAAATTATATTAGTTTACGAGGTTATGTTGTGCACATATGGTTGTTTGAAATCCCTTCCTATGGGAGGTATGGACACGTTGTGTAGGCACTAGATCAAAGCAAAATCAATCAGTTCAGAGTTCTAGTTCTCTTGTATGAGCCATTTTATTCTCTCAAAATGCTAAAGCTAACTCCAAAATATGGTCTAATTTAAAGAATTTTTATCACTATGCTGAAGGTTATAATAGACTTCTAAGATTAACCCACAGTCCACGATAGTATTGAAATGAAAGTTTCCAGGTATTCTGCAAAAATGCCCACAGTAAGAAGGGAACTGAGCTAGTTAAAATGCACATATAGAGTCAAAGAGAAGAATATGGGTTCTGAGAGACTTGAAATGAAAATAATATGCTTGTACTGACCCCACAACGTAATTGGTGTAGGATGCTCTGGGTTTCGAACTTGTGAGGCCGGTTTAAGGAGTTTGGCTTCACACATCTAATGTAATGAGGCTCAGTTGAGCTGAGAGTTGCCATGAGAGCTTGAAGTTGTTGCTGCAAGCCAAAATAATAAATGAGAAAAATGCCCTCGTGCTGTTAGCTAGAGAGAACGCTCATCATCTAATCATAAAAAATCAAAAGAAAAAAAAAACGTAGCAACTGGATTAAGCAAATAGTTTTCCACGAAGTGGAGTTAAATTTATAATGTGCCAAGCCCAAACCTAAAAACGGTAGAAAAAAAATAGGAGCAAAATTTATAGCATCAAAATCATAACCCGACTGACAAGTTATCTATTTTGGATCTAAAATGGCTATACCCCACCATTACAATAGACTGCACAAGAATGGTGACCAGATTCGGCCTTCCCATGCCCATATGAATATAAGTGCTACTGTCCAGGTAAAATAGGAAGCATATAATGCAAGAGTATTTGTCAAATAAAAGTTACTTAAGACAATTATGCATGCTAAGCAACCAAAGAAAAGTTCTTACCTTAAACCGAGAGGCCACCGAAGAAAACTTGTATGATGATCGTGAAGATTCTTCTGGTAGTGGGGGAAAGAGGCCAGCAATGAAAGGACTTTTGGAAGAAGACAGTAAATTGCAGTGTTCAACCACAACATAATCACGGTTTTTGTCTAAAAATGTGTCTGTCTGATAGGTGACCTAGAGAAGATACGGTGTGGAAGTAAACTAACAGAGATAATTATTCTCAAGTAACAAAATTATCTTTTGGCAGAGCATAAACACACCTTGCCAGCATAGTGAGAAATGGTAAAATCTGTTTCGGAAAATTTGGCTTTCTCTAACCGCGGGTGAGACCGAAAATTCCGGAACAGCTTGTTTGAAAATGTTTCATGTGTTGATTTAGGGAACATGCTGCATGAATAAAAAGTCAGGATAAGGACAAGTAAACAACATAAAACGAATAAGCAGCGCACACCAATTGACAGGAGAGAATTTGTATTGTACCAAGCTTCATCTAAAAGAGCAATGATTCCTATGGGCTTCTGCAAAAGCATGTATAACATGACATGAGTCCCAAGTAAAACTAATTCCAAAAAGTAACTTTTGTTTATGCATCTTAGAATATGTTTGACTCAATTTATAAGTGGATTAACTGATAGTAGAAACATTTTTCTTCCAATCACAAGAAGTAAACTTTTTCTTTCAATCACAAAGAAGTTGCTTTTTTACTACTTATAGAAAAACTAGTCACTTTTTTACAATAAAGGGGCAGGTACTGCAAAATAAGAATAAAAAATTACAGGTACTATGAAAATAATAAGATGCTCTTCACAAAACAAAAAAAAAGGAGTGTAATTCCCTAAATTCGCATTATATACAGTAGCATGCCTTTTTTTTCCCTTCTTCAAAGTAGCAAACTGAGGAAGTCCAATTAAGCTTAGAGGAACATCAAATAAGCAAGCAAGGGAAGACCTTCTCAATTAAATCTAAAACATCTTGATTGTCAATAAATTCAATGTAACTCCAATTGATTTCTTCTCTTCTGTATTCCTCCTGCTCCATCTTAAATACGTGCTGGAAAACAATACCCAGAAAAGGGTTATAAGATAATTAAGGAGCTGGCATGTCATCTTCACAGTTGATAGAAATTGTTGCATCATATAGTGCCCCTTCTCACCTCATTAAAATGTTGTTGGAGCTTTTCATTCGCAAAATTGATGCAAAATTGCTCAAAACTGTTCAAGTGGGAGCAAAATGTTGCCAAACAAAGCACCACGTTACGTACAGAAAAAAGTATAATAAAAAAATCTTAGCTGAGTACATACAATATGTTAGAGCTCTATAATTTGCTTAGATATAGAAGTCAAATTTCTAACAGTGAATTGAAGACTAAAGAAATTGGTTATGTGCTCAAGAAACAAGAAATTTCCTTGTCGCGTGATACTGATAGCCTTTTTGATTCTCATTAATTGGGAAAAAATGAGTTTTAAATAGTATTTTTAGGAGAATGTATAGTTAAAAGGTAGGAAAAGAATTTTGGCATGAGTATAGAATATTTATTGTGTGAATGTGTGATTGAAAATGATTCAATAGCAAACCATAAAATAAATAAATAGGTGTCAAACCGACACTGAATAAGCTCATATGTATTTTGACCTATTATGTTCCCAAAATACTGAAGCCTAACATATTATCAAGACAATCAACCAATAACACGTCACAATAATGTAGACTTTTATTTCATGTGTTCAGCAACTAAAAGCAATCATATGGACATTCTTGCTTGAGCGCATTTGCCAAGAATTTCTCAAGATTTAGTTCAGAGTGAATTCTTTAAAGTTCAAATTCTGCTAAGCTCCTGTTTGATGGCCATTATTTTAAGAAAATTGAGTTTTGAACAATGATTTTTTTGGAAAATGTGGTTAAAAAGTAAGGAAATTTTTTGAATTTACAAGCAAAATATTTGATTGTGTAAATGTGTGGTTGAAAATGAGCATGAGAATTAAAGGATTTTAAATTAATGATTGTCAAACAAGGACTAGGTAACTTCGAGTTTTTGCGTTCAGTCATCTAACTATTAAGGGTAAATTCCACACTGAATAAAGGTGAAATAAATATATAATATATAAGAGTTTGAGCTTCTACTCTCAGCAAGTTGACTTGGGGTTGCATCTTAAAAAGGTCAACCTTCTTAAAAAAGAGTAACACGAGCCCTTTTATATTGTATATTTATTTCAACCTTGTTCGATGTGGATTTACCCTTAACACTGACAATAATGAAGATTAATGGAAAATTTTGTTAACAGTGATGTAGTAAAATATTTTGATGGAAGGCTTCAGTCATTGAGCTTTTTCTGTATGACTAGGGGCAGGCCCTCTAAGCTGGATACTTATTCTTCGTTTTTGTTTGGCTTATACCCATTCTCAGAAAGTATTTTTATTCAAGAAATGAATTGAATTGAAATATAAGATCCTTTAAACAATATAACTAATAACCTGTTAAGCTTAAAGCATTCAAATCCATATATGTCCAGTACTCCAATTTGCATCTTAGATTCATGATCTTGCCCAACTGATCGGTTAATCTTTTCAACAAGCCTGAAAGAAGTGGAAACCATGTAGACTTTAGCGTCATGTTATTCTTTTTTATCAAGTACAAGAACTGGTTTGGAGAAATGCATAAAAGCCAGCAGACCAATCAAATAGTGCAGCATAAACAGTTTTGGCCAAAGCATCCCGACCAGCTACAGCAGCATTACAATCAAGAGCTTTGATAATTATTCCTTCATAAGTTTGAATTGAGCGCGTGCAAAGTGTGGCAAGCAAAAGATTCACATCACACCTGGGGAAAGAAGTAACTTGAGATTATTAAAGGCCAGGAAGAATTATCGAATAATAAAAACCTAACAAGTCACCGCTCCAAAAATGAGCACCAGACTAGCCCAAGGTTCATAGTGCATTGCCGGACTAAAAGAAATACAATCTTAGAGAAACTTGTGAAAGTAACATATATAACCGCAGAACACTCATGGAAGAAAAATATAAGGAAACCACAAATTGCTGGACTTGATAATTTATGACCAAGGTAGTTGTGCTGAGGTAGAAAAGTTTGTCCAAGAAATACCGTAAGTAACCTACATAAAAAGATCAGCAGCCATCTTTAAGTGAAAGTTAGACTTCTGATCCTTAATAACTGATGAGTCATGCTCTTTGCCTGGAGAAAATTCTATGTTTCCCAGATGCAGAATCGCAGCCAAGGTCCGAAATATCGCTTCCTGGTATAACAAAGATGTGATATAAAGATGGCACAACCTCGTAAAGAGACAATAGGTTAAAAACACACAAAAAAAAATCATGAAATTGTGTGGGACCTGTTCCTCATGACAGATGCCAACAATATCCATTGCCCTTCTTGTTTTTATGTATTCTTCGGCATTGCTCACTCCATCTAAATCATAAATCTTACTTTGATTCAAGTAATGGAAATTGCTTGGATGTCCTAGTTTATATATCTCTGCATCCTGAAAAACAAGTTGACATAAAGTTCGATGAAATCAGTGAATATCAGAGATGACACGAGTAAAAAAACTCTTATTTAATCTGAGTTCTCTTGGAATATGGTGCATATGCCTATATAACAATGCTCAAATAGCATAAAGAACATAAAAAATTTAATTTCAAAGGAGATAACTATGAAAATATTTTCTGTGTTATTAATTTAAGTGTGTGCTTTCTACAATCCTGCATCTAGGTGAGTTATTCGACACTACACTCAAACCAAGTAGGAGTTTGCTGCCACAAAATAAAAGACAATATTCTTAGTATCAAAAGATTGAATGCTGTTTGTAGTTCATTCATTAACAATCCTATCAGATCAGAACAAATAACAATTTAGGTAAAAAATTGACTTTGAGTTGGCAATAAATGCACTCTGAATTCACAAACATCAAGAACAATGTACATGTCCTCATTCCTCCATATCTCAAAGGAAAGAACCTTTGTTAATTAGTTTCATTCCATGGACTATTTGTATAAAAATCTCATTTAATTTGACATAGTGGAAGAGAAATAAAAATCAAGTCAGAATTGCATTTACTGAACAATCCAGTCCGACATTTGTATATTTATTCAATAGAGATGGAGAAAGTACCCTGCCAGATGCACACAACTGATAAAAGCAGTGGTAATTTCTTTCAGGGTCTGTTATTTGAACGACACGAGATCGCTCCAGTAAGTATGTTCTAATTGCAGCACCAGAAATTCTACCACTTGCATTGAACTGGATCTCAACAAACTTGCCAAAGCGACTGCAGCAAGCAAGCACAAGTAGTAAGCACAATTACACAAGGTGAAAGAAATTGTGGTTGAAGTCGTAGTCATTCTCAGTATTACCACTACATTATTTACGCAGGCGAATGATAATCATTCCAGCAACAACTTCGGAAGTCATATCATTTTACAACCAGCATAACTATTATATGCTACTACCGCGTGCCATGCATTTCATATTGATTTGATGCTCTACATTATACATTTCATCGAACTTAACCAGTCACATAAAAGAAGGAAAAAAACAGATGTCTAATAATTCAGTGAAGTCCTTGTGCCAGAAGAAGCTAAAAAAAGCATCCCCTTGATATACTAATCCAAACTGTAAAATACTAATACATCATACACTACCACTTACAGGTTTCAAACTGCACGGGTTGAGTAAACAAAAAAATTAAAATGTTCAGAATAAAACCAGATGAAGCAACAGAAACATAATAGAGGGAACACAACTAATTTGATTAAAAAGATGACTCATAACTATGCCCCTGTTTGAAACCCATTTTGGGTTGAAAATTTTTTTTAGAATAGTGATTGATGTAAGAATGTGTGGTGGAAAAGTGATGAAAAGTTTTTGATTTGTGTGTAATATTATTTTATTAGGAGAATGTGTGGTTGAAATGAAAAATGAGAATGAGAATGAGAATGAGAATGATAAATGAATGGGTGCCAAACGGGGGCTAAGTGTCATATAATTTTGATAGTAAAATTTAATAGCTTTACACTTTGTGAGAGAACATAAACGCGTCACTAATATATAGCATTACCGATATAAAAAGCTGCAAACAATACCTTGAATTGTCATTTCTAACAGTTCTTGCATTGCCAAATGCCTCCAAAAGTGGGTTTGACTAGAATAGAAACAAGTAGATGTTAGCATAATTGCAATTTGACTGCATGGTGAGAGCTGTAATATGAAAAAGAAATACAAAAAATTAAATCCATCAACAAAAGACCAAAATGTATTTCTCATCCAAGAAGGAAAAAGAATTTAACCAATTAAGATATAAGCCTCAGATTCTTCTCAACACAATGGTAGAAAATATTCAATGCCTACAAATTGTAAGTTTTTGGATTTTGCTATTTGTACACCGGGGTTGATGGTGTACACCCCCCTTACAATATTTGGGGGGGGCCACATCCAATAAAATATCGTGGGCCCCCCTGTTGTGAGGGGGGCGTACACACGGCAAAACCTAAGTTTTTTAATCCAAGAATTAACTTTAGCCACAAAATATTATCAAACAAAGTCAAAGGCATACCTCGAGAACTTGTTGTTCAACGGTTCTGTCACCACCAATAGCACGACCACCGACATAAGTAAGATACTGCATTATCAATTTCGTTGTCTCAGTTTTTCCAGCCCCACTTTCTCCACTAACTAATATAGACTGGCTACAACCTTCACTTATCATTGCTCTGGGACATAAAATAAACACAGAATCACCAGATCATTATTAAGCATGTATGATACATTTCAATGGCAACATAAACATTCAAACATCATGAACCTGTAAGAAGCATCAGCCACAGCAAATACATGGGGGCTCAATTCACCAAAGGTGGCTCCCTTATACTGCTCCATCATATAAAGATTATATAGATGAGGAAGCTTGGTAAACGGGTTAACAGCGATCAGGATACTTCCAGTGTATGTCTACGATAAGTATAAACCACGTATCAACCCAAAATAGAAGTAAACCAGCAACCAAGCATTCCAGAGAAATAAAAATTTAAAGTTCAGATCCAATTCCCTTATTACCACACAATTGGCAGCTAGAATATAGAAGAAAAAATTATTCCAGTAATAGATGGATATTGGAATTTAAAGTATTCACCGCCCATAAACTGATCGAGGTTCACCAAAAGCTTTATGTGAAAAGCTTGCTTCTTTACACAAAATAAAAAAGGTTTGAGTAAGTCCACCATGCATGCAACATCATTTATGATTGTTAAAAACAGTTCATTCGATAGTTTGAAGCCTCTTTAACAGGTTTGGACAGTTTGGTTAACAGTGGAATTTACGAAGTTTTACTTTGATGGAAAAAGAAAAATATTAGTACTAAGAGAGAGGCAGAAAAGCAACTAAAAGTAAATATAAGAAAATTGAGCAAGCTAGTTATCCTACAAGTTCAATGCCATTTTCTTCTAAAAATAGTAGCCTTGCCTCTTTATTTCAACTCCATTAGTAGTGTGATGCACAGACTAGACAAGGGACACATACACAACAATATACCAACTAGGAATTTTCATAGACAAGGATGAAGTAGACAAGAAAACATAAAAATTGCGTACTGTGTTTTCTAAAAAGGTATCTATCTACTGTTTAACAAAATTGATAAAGAAGCCCCTCCAAATACAAATATGAATAAATCTACGGAAAAACAGAGAGAACTACAGATACAATGACAACTCTATGGCTGGCAAATGATTGCAGCACAAACCGAAGCTTGAAACTTCCAAAGTCATAGTCTTTGCAAAGTTGTAAACAAAAAGACAATGATATTACCCAACAATATTTTTTATCACCAGAAACTTATAAAGTTAGTGAGACAGATGTCAGCATCAAATCCATTAATCAGCAGTAAACTACTAATTGGCAAAACATTAAAGTAAAGCAACCAGAAAGTTTCATTTTTCACCATTCCCAGAGCATAAAGGACATCACTTAAACATCTCCTAGGTATCTCAAAAATGGAGAAAGAATAAAAATATTTGACTTGTGTCTAGGCAGTTGATGGATAACCATCTACCAACCTACCAAGGAAAGTCGACTTGTTGCTTGTTTTCATAAATAAGAAACCCGTAGACAAGCATTCTGTGCATCTTCATATATTGGTAACCAATCTTCATAAATTGGGTTGCCATTTTNAGGAAAGTCGACTTGTTGCTTGTTTTCATAAATAAGAAACCCGTAGACAAGCATTCTGTGCATCTTCATATATTGGTAACCAATCTTCATAAATTGGGTTGCCATTTTTATCAACCAAGCACATTTAAATGCTCAATATAAAACATTTAGCTGGGTCAACTAGAGGAATCCTCTTTCCCGCTTATTTCACAGCACTCAAAGAAACTAATGGACGGAGCCATGCCCCGTTCTTTATGATATCAATCCTAGCAAAACCAATAGAAACAGATTTATTCAATGAGCAAAAAGGAGAGAGGTGTATACGAAAATGCTGTGTGGTCTATGTATCTGGAAGATCTTCGATCCCTCTTGCTGATATTAAAACTTTCAAACTTATACCATCTTTTGGAAGCACATAAAATTTTAACCAAGCACTTCTACACCTCCTAAATGAGTAAGCAGCTGCCTAGAGTATCTGCAATCTAGAGCTCTGGTTGACCGTTCAACCAAATGTATTTGCACTTAATACCATTGCGTACAGGGCATCCCATGGTTGGATTTTTTTTTCCTATGGCTAGACAACTTTTGGGGACAATATTTTATATTGAATAAATCGAGTTTTAAAACACAAAAAAAAAATTTCTACATTATTGTATTAAATTTGAAAGTTAATATCATAGAAAAATTTCTCCACGACTAAAAAAAGAGAAATGGAATATTGCTCCTAAACCAGTACCGCAAAAGTCAAAACCCAGCCATTCTTTTTCAACAAAAGCAATAATAAATATAGCAAAAGGGAGAATGGGTGCTGAAATATGCCATCTTCAACTGCATAGACTTGAAACCAAAATTTTTAAAATTCTGAGTGTTAGATCATTCAAGATTAATCTAAAAAACCCTTGATACAATCCACTATCAACGTAAGAAAAATAAATAGATGAAATTAGCTCTTGCAATGCAAGGTACCATTGTATTTGCTTAAGAAATAAGAAATCACTGCTCATATTGGGCATTGAGGTTGCACCTTGCTTTCAGACAATTGCAATATTAGCAATTTGCTTTATTGTTTCGTGTTTATAGTAACATGGGGAACTTCAGTATTAGTATACAAGAAACTTATGATGCAATGTAATTCTTTCTCTCTTGAGTACATAAATAAGGTTATATCATAATTAAACTCATGCAATTAGTAAATTCCTTTAATACATTTTTCTCTCCCTTCTTGTCAACCACACATTTTACAATAAAATAATATTACATGTAAAAAAATAAAAAATAAAAATCCTTCTTTTTTTAACCACACATTCTCCCAAAAATTACTATTTCAAAATACATTATTTCCAAAAATCTCAGTCAAACAAGGGCTAAATTTTTCTTTTCCAGATTTTAAAATGCTCAACTTCATTTTTTTCAACTTCCTTTATTTATTCCTCTGTTTTCAAATGAAATGAGTGAATTCCACAATAACCAAATTAAGAAACACGAGTGGAGCTGATCGATACGCTCTTCTTGTAAATACAAAAAATCAAATTCCCCCAATTCATGTAATAATGCAACTCAACTTTCCGAATTTGAAAAGAAAATATCTAACTAAATTTAACAGAATGTGCAAATTTAATGATTGATTGTACATTGCTTTCTCATTTCTGAAGAGATTAACTTAGTTTCAAAACATATAGATGCAAAAGCTAATTAATGTAATCAATTCAAGAACACTTCCAAATTTAAATAATGAACATAACTCCCTAGGAGCTCACATAAATTTCATTGAGAGCATATCTTCTTTGCAGATTATCAAGAACACCAGGCTCATTCAAGTAAGTTAGTTTGGTCATGTCATCCACTCCTCCATGGTCCGCCTCCGTATCCCGCAAATGCAATTTATCTGGCACCGCCGCCAACACCTATTCCAAAAATTAAGACCAAAATCAACACAAATCACTATTTTCGCCAATTCACAAAAATCAAAACAACAAAAATTCAAAAAAAAAAAAAAAAATCACCTTTTTATCGGAGACTGTGAGGAGCTGAACTTGTTTACCAATAAAATCGGTTACCTCGGCCGCTACCCAAGCCGAGTCCTTATCCTCCACCCACACAGTCGACCCCTTCCGAAGAGTCATTCTTTCGTATATTCTTTTGCTCAAGAATCAGTGTTCATACAAAGAAATTACACACGTGTACAACAATAAGAAGAAGAAGAAGAAAAATTATTGATTTTTTGGATTTTGAAATTTGAATGGAAAGGACGATTTAGAAACCCTAGAAAGAGATAGATAGATAGATGTAAGAAAGGGATGAAATTTTTCAGCTTCCCGCCCTAAGAAATGGAACACGCGATTGTGTTGTAGTTAAAAAAGATAGGCTCCTCTGCTACTAATATTTGTTTAATATTTTGTCATCTTTCAGTATTCATGGCACGTACATGAAATTGAATTGCTGACAGTGATGACATTAAATTGCATCATAGTCCCTGTATAGTTGTGAGTTTTCTCAGTCACCCCACTTTTATGAGAAGTTGTATAGCATGTGCTTTGCGTGCTCATTTTTTCATCACTTGTTTTCAACAATATTTTTCGATAAAATAATATTATACGTAAATCAGAAAATTTCTTATTTTTTAACCACACATTTACCAACAAAAAATTGTTTCAAAATACATTTTTGTCCAAAAATGAAGCTCAAACAACGAGCATAGTTTTTCTAGTAGGGTTAATTTCACACACATGGCCGTTGACATGGTGTCGCCTTGGCTAGTAAACTTTTTACTTATGGCGTGTTTCGTCGTGCCTAAAATATAATTAAAATTAAAAATATAGTTGTTATTGAGTCTATTTTACTTATGGCGTGTTTGGTCGTGCTTAAAATATAATTAAAATTAAAAATATAGTTGTTATTGAGTCTCACTCGTCTAATAAAAATCAACATTAACGGCTAATTTTTCAATTTTAATCTCTACCGAACACGCATTTACTATTAATCTATTATCATCGCCACCTAACTTTAATTTATTTCGTCATGATCATCAAACTTTGTAGGATAAATACCATTGAGGGTCTCTAACTTTTGAATATTATTAAGCTCCTGTTTGAAACCCATTTTGAGAGAAAAGAAATTTTGGAATAGTGATTGATGTGAGAATATGTGGTAGAAAAGTAATGAAAAGTTTTTTATTTATGTGCAATATTATTTTATTTGGAGAATTTGTGGTTGAGATGAAGAATGAGAAAGAGAAATTAATGGGTGTCAAACGGGGGCTAAAATGGGTCCCTAAAATTTAGCTCATGTTTGGTAGAAAAGAAAATCTAGATTTTAATTTAAGTCAAGGTCAATAATTATTTTTAACGACATATAACATATGTTTGGTAAAAGTTTAAATCCCCTTGTTTGGTAAAAACTAAAATCTACATTTTAATTTAAGTTAAAGTCAATAATTAATTTTAACAACATATAACATATATTCGATAAAAATTAAAATTAATATTTTAATTTAAATCAAAGTCCATAATTTTAACTACATATTTTATGAGACCCACAACTTTTTAATCATACATTTTGTCAACTTTTATCAAAATCTACTAAAAAACTGATGTTAATCCCCATCAAACAGTGGCATTACTATCAAAATTTGTTAAAAATATGATTTTAACTTTGACCAAACATGAGCTTAATTTCTCCCAAGCTTTCAAATGTCTCTATCGGGGTCCAAGTAAAAAACGTTAGTTTAATCGTTAAAAATGTCAAACTACAAGAAAATGATCATTATACCCTTATTTTGATTTAAAACAAATAAATAAAAGGAAAGGTAAAAAGACAAGAAAATGATAAAGAGGAAGAAAATAGAAACTTCGTAATTTTGTAATGAAACATAAATAAATTTTGTAGTTTTATCTTTTTTCTAACTTTTAAGACTCGAATTTGCATTTTTCTTTCTTTTCGTTTAAATTATACTAAATGTACTATTTTATTTTACTCAAAATTGGCATTTTACTGATTTTTGTTACAATATACTTGTAGAAGCGGACATTTGAAAGCTTTTGGACTCCGACTACTAGAAATCGAAGTTTCAAATTCCATCGTAGAAAGGTTAGGACTCTTGGTGCTATTTACTCGAACTTAGGAAATAAAGTAAGTTCAGGGGCAATAGTGACACAAAATGGTAAGTTCAGTGGTTATGGTTAAACGAGTTAATGTCCGATCGCACGATGACACCAATAGAAAGTATGGTGACCATGGGTCCTTTTTCAAGTGTGGATTCATTAATCAAGTTTTTGGACAAAAGCAAATTCGAATACGTTTAATTGATGACTTTCAACTGTAATAAGATTAGTATTACATGTTTTTAAGGTTTTAAAAAATGTATAACCACCAAAATTTGGGTATACACTGTTAAGTTTCAAGGGGTGACATTATGCCCTTGTTCGGTGGGATTTAAAATCAATTTTTTTAATAAATTTTGATAAAAATCGATGAAATGTGTGACTAAAAAGTTGTAAATTCATTTAAAGATGTTACTAAAGGCGTGTTCAGTATAACTTAAAATCCAATTAAAATTGAAAATATAACTATTATTGGATCTCACTCATCGAATAAAAATTAATAATAACGGCTAGTTTTTCAATTTTAATCTGATTTTAATCTCTAACGAACACGCTCTAAAATTTATTATTAACATTGACTTGAATTATATTTTGATTTTTCCTTCAAACAAGGGCTAAATACTTGTTCGCCCTAGATTAATGTGAAATGAAGCTATATACGAGTTGAATTAATCTTGATGTACATAAT
>CAIGRQ010189570.1:0-12242 GCA_903798375.1 Fraxinus sp. D2006-0159
TGCTCTGGCTGAAGTGATATGGGTTAGCAACTCTTATGGGGAGCTGTTGCAACGCGGAGCTCTGAAGCGAAGCGATAGTTCTGAAGAGATAGCTTTAGGTTTTGTGCCAATGATTTGAAGGTTTTCGTGTCTTTCCAAGACACGTGAAGGGGGTGTCTGCTGCTTCCAAGACACGTCTTCTTTGCCATCAATGATAATGATGGGGACGGCTCCCATTTCTAGGGGCGACGCGTTTGAACTGTGTGTGAGGCTCACCGCTTCATCGTGGTCGTTCATCTTGTGACTCTTGAATTTAACGATGATCTTGGAGTCTTAGATTTAGGTGGTCCAGATGCGATTGGATTTGATCTGACGGCTGGGGTGATCCTTAGTATGTCGATAAAAGGCCCATTTCTCCCCTTTTGAAACTTTTACTTTCGTGAAAATTTCTAAAATACTCAAGAATTCTGGCATTCCGTCTCTTTTATGTTATTTTCGACGACTATCGTAGTAAACTCCGACGACTGTTTCGTAAACTCCAGCTAGCGAAGCTTCCCCACGTTGAATTAGGTAATAATCACAATTTCTGGCTGCTACATATTTTTTTTTTGTTTTCAAACTTCTGAAACTCTTAGGATGGTGAGTGAACAGTCTGTTGTGAGGGAGAGTGAGGAGAGGCGAGGCGAAGAGAGTTCGTCCATGAGAGAACCCATAGTGGTGTCCCCAAATGAACTGAGTAGGGCCATTATGACAGGGGAAAATATTTGGAGGCAACCTGCTTCTCCTGTAGACACATCCATTCAATGGGGGGCGTCAATTTATCCCCTACAATCACTTTAGAAGAGGTGTAGGACAGTTTGTAGGGTTCCCCACAATATCCAACTCATCATGCCCGAGCCGCATGAGAGGGCCTGTTATCCTAGGCCAGGGTGCGTAGCGGTGAGTGACCACCTCTTCCAGGCCAGGTTGAGACTTCCTTTCCACCCATTCTTTAGATTAGTGCTTAGGTCCTATGGGCTGACCTCGACCCAGTTCAAACCCAACTCGTGGTCCCAGATGGTAGGAACATGGATGCTGTAGCATCGGGCTAGCATTGGAGTGGACATGTCTTTCAGCGTGTTCCATTCCATTTTCTTCCAGAAAGTTTCGTCGGGAGGAAGGAGAGCCGAGGCTGGTACTACTTGGCTCCTTGGGGATCGCATTCTCCGTTTCTGCATGGAGCGCCTTCATCAGTTAAAGGTTGGAAAAGTTCATGGTTTTGAGCTTTTGGCTGGGGGGATGCCGTAGAGAATGATCTCATGGCGCCTCTGACCGTTCCAACTACCTTCTCGACTTACAGTAAGTAGTTATATTGAATTGATTTTACTTAGCCAACTTTGTTCATGTTTTAATATTTCTGCTCATCGTAGGCTTTCTCTCGAAGTGCGAGATATCTGAGGAGGAGTGGGATATCATCAGCCGGATATATCAAACGCTCCTGCCGGACAGGAGCTACAAAAAGATCATTGATAAGAACCATCACCTCGTCTTGAACAGCCTGATGATGAACCAAGGTGACTTTTCTCCCTCTTCGATTATTCTTTACTGCTTTTCCTTGCTGTGATTACTTACTTTTCTCTCTTTTCTTTTGCAGAGGATTTTGAAAACAAAAGGCCACCGAAGCCCAACCTCGCTACTATTCGTCGAAGTGTGGCGGAGGCCTAAACATTGAAGACTAGCTCGACTGCTTACAAGAAGCAGTCGGAGAGTTTACTTGCCCTCAGCATGGCTGGGCAGTAGCCTACTGAGGAGAACATTGCGGAGGAATGAGCCTCACTTGTTCTAAGAAAGAAAAGAAAGGTCGGCCAATCCGAGGCTTCTGTTTCTACCCAAACCACTGCGGTCCCTTTTCCTCATACCGACGTCGGGATGACTGTGGCGGCTCAACCCGTTTCTTAGGCCATCGTACCCGTAACCGCGTACTTGGCTGGTGAGCCGATCGAAAGAGGAAAAAGAGACCTGCTAACACCTCAGCTCGAGGTAAAGTCCAATTTTTTTGGGGAGCAAGGATGAGGATCTCCCCGAGGCGGTTTTGGAAATGTTACCTCCTGAAATCGCTTCTGTCGCCAGAGTCCATAGCAAGTATTGGACTGAGGATTGGGCCAATCACGCCACCTCGTGTGAGATTGAGGACTTGCTAGTTACCAACAATGTATGCGTGGCAAGGGCACTAAGTATGGGCGCCGCGACGGAGGATTTGGTCCGAGGCCTCCGTAAGCAGAATGATGAGCTAGAGGAAAAGGCCAAGTCCTCGGGGAGCTGGGAGGCCGAAGTGGCCAAAGCAAAAAAGGAAATTGAGAAGGCGGAGGAGGAGTGGGCGATGGCCACTTCGAAGCTGGATGCTGCCAAAATCCAAGTTAATCGGCTAAAGAATGAGCTTCATGATTCTGTCTCTCAAGTGGAGCTCTGACTAAGAGGGTCGACCATGCCAATAAGCATCATCGCATAGCCTCAGAAGCACTGGCAGAGGCAAGCAGAGAAAAGGACGAGCTGAAGCAGCTTACAGAGGCCCAAACTAAAGAGATCGACTCCCTGAAGGCCTAAGTGAAAACAATCGACGAGGCAGTGGTGCAGAACTATAAGGACAATTTTTGTACTACGCCAGAGTACGATGACTTTGCAGATTACTGGGCTTCCTGGGCTGCGAAGGAAATGATGTCTCGCCTCCGTGAGAGGCACCCCCAGCTGAACATTGAATTTATTGAAGAAGAGTTCGGGAGCCCCACTGAAGGAAGGCCAGTGGCCGAAGAGGAAGAGGCAGAAGGAGATGAAGCCCCCCAAGGGGAGGAAGCAGAGGCCGATGAAGTGGTAGATGTAGATTAGGCTATTGTAAATCCATTTCTCTTCTTGTAATGGCTTCGGCATCTCGTTTATGATTAATGAAGATTATTTTCTTCCAAGTTTTGTTGCTTTAGTTTACTTCCACTTTATTGCACAAGTAATCACTTCTTCTAGAATTGCTTCGAATGAATAACAATAGTAAATGGCTCTTATAATCACATCGGGTCACCTTAACCACTTAATGACCAAGTAAATCACATAAGCCCTGCTTAACCAATTAATGAAATGGAAGAAGCCAATGAACAACCAAGTAAATCGCATCGGCCTTGCTTAACCAATTAATGAAATGGGAGAAGCTAATGAACAACCAAGTAAATCGCATCGGCCTTGTTTAACTAATCAATGAAATGGAAGAGGCCAATGAACAACCAAGTAAATCACATCAACCTTGCTTAACCAATTAATGAAATGGAAGAAGCCAATGAACAACCAAGTAAATTGCATCGGCCTTGCTTAAACAATTAATGAAATGGAAGAAGCCAATGAACAACTAAGTAAATCTCATTGGCCCTGCTTAAGCAATTAATGAAATGGAAGAAGCCAATGAACCAAACTCTTCTGATGTGAGAGTTCTGTTTGATCAAAGGTGGTACCCGCACCGCCTTTGACTATGCAGATTTCCGTAGAGGTAACCCCTTTGAAGGAGCTTGCACCTCGGCAAGTTTTTTTGATGTATACACTTTCTGTTTCATCAGAGATGGCACCCGCACCACCTCTGACTGTGTGGATTTCCTTGGAGGTGACTCCTTTGGAGAAGCTTGCACCTCGACAAGGTTGTTTGATGAGTGCACTTTCTGTTTCGTCAGAGATAGCACCCGCACTGCCTCTGACTACGCGGATTTCCTTGGAGGTGACTCCTTTGGAGGAGCTTGCACCTCAACAAGGTTGTTTGGTGAGTGCACTTTCTATTTTGTCAGAGATGGCACCCGTACCGCCTCTGACTACGCGAATTTTCTTATAGATGACAGCATCGCCTCTGACTATACGAATTTCCTTGGAGGTGACTCCTTTGGAGGAGCTTGTACCTCAGCAAGGTTGTTTGATGAGTGCACTTTCTGTTTTGTTAGAGATGGCACCCGTACCTCCTCTGACTATGCAGACTTCCTTGGAGGTAACCCCTTTGGAGGATCTTGCACCTCGACAAGGTTGTTTGATGAGTGCACTTTCTATTCCGTCAAAGATGGCACCTACATCGCCTCTGACTACTTAGATTTCCTTGGAGGTGACCCCTTTGGGGGAGCTTGCACCTTAACAAGGTTGTTTGATGAGTGCACTTTCTGTTTCGTCAGAGATGGTACCTGCACCGCCTTTGACTACGCAGACTTCCTTGGAGGTGATCCCCTCGGAGGAGCTTGCACCTCTACAAGGTTGCTTGATTCGTGTTGATGTAAGAACGAAGTGAACAGAGAATTCATTCATTTGATTGCAATATTTACACGAATATAAGCTTCCTACTGGTAGTACTTTCTCAAATGCTCGATGTTCCAGGGGTGAGGCATCGTCTTCCCTTTCATGTTTTCTATTGTGTAAGTGTCGGGCGGATCTCTTGGACTATTCTGTACGAACCTTCCCAATTTGGCCCCAAAGTCCCTGTGCCAGGATCTTTGGTTGAAGAGAAAACCTTGCGGAGTACGAGGTCTCCGATGCGAAACATTCTCTTCTTCACTTTAGCATTATAATAACCCATCATCTTACGTTGGTAGGAAGCGATCCTGACTTAAGAATCTTCTCTTTTTTCTTCAAGAAAATCCAGGTGCAACCTTCTCAATTCATCATTTGTTACTTCGTTGAAGTGTATGCGATGAGGAGAAGGAATACCAACCTCTACTGGGCTCATCCCCTCAGCCCCATAAGTTATAGAGAAGGGTGTTTCCCCAGTGGGTGTTTTGCAAGTAGTTTGGATGGCTCAGAGGACCTGGGAGAGCTCGTCTACCCATGTTTCTTTGGAGGCAAACTAGCTTCCTTTTCAGGGTGAGATTTATGGTTTTGTTGACCGCCTTGACTTGGCCATTCGCTTGAGGATGATGAGGAGAAGAGAAATGCTTTCTGATTCCGAGCTCATCATATAAGTCTTGCATCTTTCTGTTGTCGAACTATCTGCTATTGTATTAGACCAAGGAATGAGGTATGCCGAACCGACATATGATGTTCTTCCAAAGGAATTTGGTAGTGTTTGCTTCGGTAATTTCGGACATAGGCTCTGCTTCTACACATTTGGTAAAGTAATCAATAGCAACGATAGCGAAGCGAGCATTTGCTCTCCCCTTAGGTAAGAGACCAATGAAATCCACACCCCATTTGGCAAACAGCCAGGGGCTGGTCACAACAGTAAGCTCTTGGGAAGGCTACCTCTGTATGTGTTGGAGAAGTACTGTCACTTGTCAAATCTGCACACAAATTCGATGGCATCCCTTTTCAGGGTTGGCCAGTAATATCCTTGTCGGAGTATTTTATGTGCCAAAGCAGGTCCGCCAGAGTGATTTCCACAAACGCTTTCGTGAACTTCTCTTAGGATGTAATTCGCTTCTTCTTCCCTTGTGCACCTGAGAAGAGGAAAGGAGAAGCCGCGCTTATACATAATGCCATCCTGCAAGACGAAGTGAGCAGCTCTCCTCCGAAGCCTTCGAGCTTTGATTTCATTTTCTGGCATAGTTTGCTCCCTTAAGTAGGCCAAGATGGGTATCATCCACGGTGGTGTGCTCTTAATCCATCAGTTCTTCACCCCTCTTGATAGAGGTTTCAATTAGGTGCTGAATTGGCACCACTTTGAGCAGTTCCAAATCTTTGCTACTGGCCAGTTTGGACAGTGCATCCGCATGGGAGTTCTCTTGGCGTGGCACTTGAATCAGCTTGAACTTTTCAAAGATTGGCAGGAAATCCATCACCAACTTCTAATAGGCTACCATGTGCTTATCTCTAGCCACAAAGTTCCCATTAACCTGACTCACTACCAACTGTAAATCACTGCTGGTAACCAATCTTCTCACATGCAATTCTCCGGCTAATTGGAGTCCAGCTAGGAGGGCTTCGTATTCAGCCACATTATTGGAGCCTTTGAACCCGAGTCTGACGGCGCAGTTCAACTTGTGCCCCTCTGGGCTCTCCAGTACAACACCATCTTTGGAGCCCGTTTCTCCTGAGGAGCCGTCAACAAAGGGATTCCATATGGGAGGTTCTACTGGCTCCATGTTCACCTCGATTTCAGGGGCCTTAGCAAATTTTGCAACAAAATCAGCCAGAGCTTGGCCTTTGATTGCGTTCTGGGGCGTGTAAGTTATGTCAAATTCACCGAGTTCAACAACCCATTTCAGTAACCTTCTTGAGGCATTTGGCTTCTATAGGACTTGCCTCAATGGAAAGTTTGTTAAAACGTGAATGCTGTGGGCCTGGAAATACGGCCACAATTTTCGAGAAGTAGTGATCAATGCGAGAGCCAATTTCTCCATGTGTGGATATCGTACTTCGGCGGGTAGTAAAGCTTTACTTACATAGTATACTGGTAGTTGGTGCGTCTCTTCTTCTCGCACAAGCGCTGAACTGATTGAATCCTCAGCCACTGCCAAGTATAGCAGCAATAGTTCTCCTTCTTTGGGTTTGCTGAGGAGAAGTGTCTGACCCAAATAGTTTTTCAACTCTTGGAATGCCTCTTCGCATTCTGGGGTCCATTGAAATTTCTTACTCTTCTCGAAGACTTTGAAAAAGGATAGACACTTTTCAGTAGCCCCATAGATGAAGTGATTGAGTGCGGCTATTCTATCAGTGAGCAAGCACTTCTTTGGGCTTCTGAGGCGACCTCATTTCGATTAAAGCCTTAATCATCTCTGGGTTGGCTTCAATTCACTATATAGCCCAAGAATTTACTCGAAGCCATGCCAAATATACATTTTTTAGGGTTCAGTCTCATATAGTACCTTCTTAGTGTCTGGAAGGCTTTTTCCAAATACTTAATTTGCTCTTCAGCTCGGAGGTTTTTTACTAACATATCATCAACATAAACTTCCATGGTTTTGCCGAGCTGATTAGCAAACATCTTGTTGACTAACCTTTGGTAGGTGGCCCCACCATTCTTCAGGCCAAAGGGTATCACCTTGTAGCAATAAAGTCCCTTGTCCGTGATGAAGGAGGTGCTGTCTTCGTCACCTGAGAACATAGGAATTTGATTGTAGCCTGAATAGGCATTCATGAAACTGAGCAGCTCATGACCAGCGGTGGAATCTACTAACTGGTTGATTCGGGGAAGTGGGAAGCTATCCTTTGGGCAGGCTTGATTAAGGTTAGAGAAATCGATGCTTACCCTCCATTTGTCGTTGTGCTTCTTCACCAAAACGGGATTTTAAATCCACTTCGGGTAGCTGGCTTCACGCATGAAGCCATTGTTGATGAGCTTTTCCACTTCTTCTTTCAGGGCCTCATACCTTTCGGCATTCAGTGCCATCCTCTTCTGCCTGTGTGGAGTGCAGTTAGGATCGATCTGCAGGTAGTGATAACTAACTTTAGGGTCTATTCCAACCATGTCTTCGTGCCTCCACGCAAAGACATCCGTACTCTTTCGAATGAAGTCTTTTAGTTACTCCTTAGCCTCTTTTTCCAGTCCTTTCCCGATCTACAGGACCTTGGATGTGTCCTACGGATATACTAGCTTTCCAGCTCTTTAATTGGAACAGTTTGGGATTCTGATTCAATCACCCTGGGATCCAGCTCTTCCAGGGACACTTCAGGCCTGGCTTCTGCCATGACAACGTCTAGCGCCGGAGGTAATCCTCTTCAGGGGCCTCTGAAGCATCCAACACCATGTTGACTCGTGGTTCAACCTTCCCGAGAGAGTTGAGATAACACTCCCTGGGCCCCATCTAATCGCCTCGGACAGTGGCCATTCCTCGTTCCCTTGGGAACTTTATGCATAGGTGATAGATAGAAGTAGATGTCCATAACTCTTTTAGGGCTGGTCTCCCCATGAAGTGGTGTGCTACCTAAGGCCGAGCCCCCCATTTCAACAGCCAAAGTAATTTTACCTCTGGGAATAATGTTGTCCCCGGTGAATCCGTAGATGGGCAAAGTTATTGGTGTTAGCGCTTGGTCCACTGCCATTTTATCAAAAGCAATCTGAACAGGATGTTGACTGAACTGTCATTATCCACCAGCATTTGTTTCTGCCCATTGTAGCCCACTACGGCTTTGACTACCAAGGCGTCGCAGTGTAGAAAGTGCACACTTGCCGCGTCTTCATGGATGAATATAATAGGCTCCATGGTTCTGCCTCTGACGATTGGCGTACTATATAACTTGCCATGGGTGGACTCCTCGCCTTTTGGTATAATTCTTTTGAGCATTTTTTTGACTCACCTCCCACATGGGGTCCTCCGATAATAGTGTCAATTTCTCGAATGGGATGCTGTTTGTTGGATGCAACTGAGTCTCTTCTAGGATGCTGCCCGCTTCGAGGCCTTTCCATATCATTATTTCTGTCATTCTACGGTGAATGTCGCCTCGTTTCACCTCTTCTTGTGGAGTCCCTTTGCGTATTATCCTGATAATGGTTATCCCTTATGTTATAAGGGTTGTTTGTGGGCTGGTTCGCACTTCTACATTCACTCGTATCGTGATAGTAGTGGCGATGGAAAGTACAATAGGGCTGTGATCCTTCCTGGGACCTATCTCTATGCCTACCACCTCGTCTAGTGTTCCTAGTTGAGTTGCCAGTGTTGGGTCCAACATTTTCATAGGCCAAAGTGGGCACTGCATTCAATGTGGCAGTGGCCAGAGCCTGTCTCGAGTGGAGCCACAGTGTGTCCGGCCTGAGTCCATTGGTGGCTCACTATTTGGGAGGAGGGTCCTCTTCCGATTTGCCTTTGAGGGGGAGGAAGTCCTTGATTAGCTCTGTTTCGGTGGTCAATCATCTCTTCATTGATAATTTATATTTTCATCATCTGTACTAATTCGTCATATGTGGAAGGATTCTTGCTTCGGACGTCTCTCCAGAACAATGTGTTCATATTTATGTCTCCTTTCAGACCTGAAAGGGTCTCTTTGTCTGTGACTTGTTCGCAATAAGTTATCTCATCAGTGAAGCGAGCAAGGTAGCTCTTCAAAGTCTTCCCTGCTGCTTGTCTCATGTCTTACAAGAGTTGTATTGGAACTTCTCCCTCTTTTCTTGAGAGATATTGGTTCAGAAATACCTTCTTCAGGTCTGGCCAGCTCCTTATGCTAAGAGGTGCTAATCTGCTGTACCATACTTCAGCAGCTCTGCTAAGAGTTAAATGGAATGCCCTGTATTTCAAAGCTGGCGAGGCGCCTCTGAGGTTCATCTATGTTTTATACTTGTTGAGATGCTTTTCCGGGTCGCCCTTTCCCTTATATTTGGAAATTTTAGGAGGAACAAAGTTATGAGGCATCGAAAAGGTGCGAAGCTCCCTAGAGAAGGACATGTTGTCATCATCATCATCCAGTTCATATGACCTACACGGTTCATCCAAATTGTTCCCATCTGTTATTGGTCGAGGTGGACGCTGAGCAGTTTCACTCTTGTTCCCCAATCCACCATATTTCGCCTCTCTCGCCTATTCCTAGGTGGAGGAGCTTGAGCTTGGCTTTGCACGTGTTCCTGCTGGTGGGCCTCTTGGCGTGTGGACTGGCCCCTATTTCTAGGCGCCCGTCCAATTCTNCGAGGTGGACGCTGAGCAGTTTCACTCTTGTTCCCCAATCCACCATATTTCGCCTCTCTCGCCTATTCCTAGGTGGAGGAGCTTGAGCTTGGCTTTGCACGTGTTCCTGCTGGTGGGCCTCTTGGCGTGTGGACTGGCCCCTATTTCTAGGCGCCCGTCCAATTCTATCGAAGACACTAGCAGACCTTTGGGGTTGCTCCTCAAATTTTGGAGGGAAGTTATCCTCCTCTGCAGGGGCGTTATCAGCCGGAATGACAGCGTAGTTCGAAGTGTCCATTCCCACTTCTCTTTCAATAGGGAATTCGCCTTGGGGGCCTAAGTGAGTCCTCATTCTTGACTCTGCCTCAGTTCATCTATGAGTTGATTGTTAAGGATTTTGTGGGGCATGGAAACCACCCTGGTTCTGCGCCCCTATGAGGAGTTCTTCCATGGTAGCCACTTCGGCAGTTAGTTGGGCAATTCTGTTGTCTCTACGATACCGGTGATGGGGTCGCTGATGCGTCACATTTAGGAAAATCTCTTCTTCAGCGATCTCTCTCATCCTTCTTGGGTTCACTTCTTCGTCACTGGAGCTCATGGTCCAGAGCGGTAGATTTTTCCTTTCTAGTAGAGCTTACGTATAACTGGTTCTTTTTTAAGAACTAGACCCTTTTTCAAAGGGAGGAGGGAATATCAACCGAATATTTGAGCAAGCTTTTTGGTGGGAAGACTCCGTGGTTTAAGTAAGTTTCCCACAGACGGCGTCAATCTGTTGACCTTGAAAAATGACTCCGACACCTGGCTAACAGAAAAATTCTTCAAGCCAGCTCTCCCTTGCACTTGTAGCACGGCGTAAGTCGCTAGTGGCTTTCTCGGAAGAGTGGGGAACGGCCGCGAGCACTTTGACGGTCAAGTTAGCTTAAGTTTAATCGAAAAATGGTTCACCGACGGTGGAATACTCGTCGGGAAATGGTTGATAAATATGTATAATAACGAGGTGCCGATATGTGAGGGAGAGAAAGTGATACCAAGTTTTCAATGTAGTGGGAGTAAAATTAGGATTCTAAAAGAATGGGATTCGACCCCATCTTCTAGCACAATGAGGTAGTATTTATACTAAAAATAGAAAGAGGAGAGCCGTTAGATGAGAAGACACGTGTTATCAGATCCTCAGGGCTCGTCCCATCCTAGATGTCAATCTGTCTTTCCATAGGTTGGCAGCTTTGAACATTCCTGACAAAAGTACCTGAATTAACCGTTTGGGTCCTGTCATACGTTCCATCAGTCAGGGACTTGACTTTGAAAAGATTAGTTGCAAGAGATTTTTGAAGGGGCGAGACGAGACAGGTGTAGAATTGTAGAAGCGGAGTATGGGCCTTTGCATCCGCATTATATTGCAGATGAGTTCGATTCCTTCGCGGGTGGCTGTTTAGTTTGTCCTCACGTAATCGCTTTAGCTTATGTAATCAGTTCGTCCCACGAGCAATCACCTCGATTGACACATGGCTCGATGCAGGCCACCCCCTGCTGACATGTGGCAGGCGATGCGACGAGTCTGATGCAGGTCCGTAACATATTCAATTTCTATACAGACCATTGGTTATTAGCTCATTCAGTGTTTATTTTCCATTTTCTCGACTACTCGAAAAAAGGGAACGATGGCAACTTTGTACTAACATCACAAAAACATGCCTTGTCAACAGTGGTATTTTTCCTACACACAACATTTGCTGTTCCAATATCACCGTTGATTAGTGGAAACATAAAGAAAAGATAGTAGGTTAGTGGAAAACTCAAAGAGATATTGCACTAACCAAAAATTGGTTATAAAAAACAACCCAGATTTCACTTTATACAATATACGTGAAGAAAAACTTAGCTTTAGTGAAAAATTCAGAGAGAGTATTATAATTTAGAGGACCAAAGAAACTTGACTAACTATATCCCCAAGTTTACTTAAATTTCACCTAAAAAACTTGACAGGAACAAAAAATGTATATGTACACAAAAGAATTTCTACACACTCTCATAAGCAACAATATATATACCTGAAGATTGTGTTGTTTGATGTAAGCCCAAATCTCTTTGAGAGCTTGAGTGTGGGGAATTTCAGTGACGCCACCAAGGAACGCCTACATTCCGACGAGCACTAGCAAAAGAAAACTTCACCAACGATGCCTGTTTCCCTACTAATAAGCTCGAGGATACACCCCAAGAAATTGCCATTGGAATTGAGCTCGAATTTGTGGAAATGGAGCAGCCTCATCGCAGTAAAAAAAGGGAGAAATGATTTGGGGGTTTACACGGTTTATAACATAGGGCTTAGTATTGGCTCAGGGTTTTGGGCTTCAATTTGAACCCATTTATTTAAAAAAAAAAAAAAAAAGGTTTTTCGCAACACTTAACCAACGTTACAAAAAGTGAGCTTTTTCTCAACATTCAGCAAACATTGTAAAAGGCAAGACTTTTCGCAACGTTTGACAAACATTGCAAAACGTGAGACCTTTCGTAACGTTTGATAAACGTACAAGTTACTAAAGGTCACATTTAGCAACGTTTATCAAACGTTGCGAAAAGTCTTACCTTTCGACCTTTCGCAACACTCAATAAATGTTGTTAAAGGTGTCTACCATAATATTTTTCTAAAAAACATTGCGAAAACTCATTTATACTAACCAATGCCAACATTCACTTACTAACATGTTGCCATTTTAACAACATTTATCAACAAATGTTGCCGTT
>CAIGRQ010189584.1:0-11495 GCA_903798375.1 Fraxinus sp. D2006-0159
CATTGGTTCCAATTTATTATCAGGATAACAAGTTAATCCCCAACTTTCAGTCCTCGCCTTTCGTTATTTTCCCATAATTGAGTCCTCAATATTATAATTGGTCTAAATATCATGAATAATTTACTCATCTAAAGTATGGAGGGATACTTATAGAAATATCCTTAATTTTGGGGGCGCTTTTGAAAAATCATTATAAATGTGGACTAAAACATAAATAATACAATTTTACCCCAATTTAAATGTAAGAAATACGGTGAAACAGCTGATTAAAAAAAGGGTGAGGGCTCCAAAACACCGAAATATTCCAAGGTCCAAATTAAGCAAAATTGAAATCATAAGAGAAAATATTGCAAGAATCAAGCCAAAACAAGTTCAAATGTTGCTTCAACTACCTTTTTTTTTTTTTTTTTTTTAAAGTTTTCTTCCCCAAATTTGCAACTAATCAACTAAAACTTATAGATTTTTATGTTTCATATTTTTTACTCAATTAGTTCATATTTTATTTAATTTTGTTGTTGTTGAGAATTTTTTTAGTACATACGAAATTTCATTTTTAGATTAATAACTTTGAGTTAGTATATATTAAAATTTAGATTTGTATGAATTGAATTCAGTTAATACATATGAAAAATTAAATTAGAATCAATTCAACTAATGCATACAAGGTGTTTATGGAAAGCGACATTCTCTCACTTTTATTTGAAAACATATATATATATATATATATATATATAAGAGTGAGAAAGGTGATTGTGAAAATAAGAGTGAGAAAGGTGACGTTCATTTTTTTTTTCTGAAAATATCGCAGTTTATTTAATTTGAATTCTTTAGAATTAATTACATAGATGCATACTTGCTATTTGTGAAAATTTAAATATGAATATGAATTCAAACCATATTTTACATTAAAAAGTGACATGATATAACACTATATATGTATTTTTGGCATATGGGTTAGTTTGCTGAAAACTAATAGTGATATACTTTGTCACTTCTCTTTTTTTTTTTTTAAAAAAAAGTCTCACACTATTTCATTTGTATTCTTTTGTCGATATGTATAAATTAACATTTTCATTTGTTATGAAGTCAAATGGGAACAAAATAACGAATATAAAAGCGACAAAATGATTAAAATTGTTGTCCCAATAGAATACATAAACAATAACATTTGTTACAACATATCATATCACTTTTTTAACTTCTTAAAAAAGTGACCAAAACTCGAAAAAAGTGACAAAATGAATTTGGACGTAATTAATACGGAGATTTACAGTTTTAAATTTTTAATCAATTTTTACAGTATTAATATAATATTTTATTTTATAAGAGTAGTGCGCCAAATTTTCCCTAAGTATAGATGATCAATTGTTTATATGAGAATGTGTTATTTGTGTAATAAAGTTTAAATGCATTTCTCTATATCGACAACGTGGTCATGACCCCACTGCCACCTAAAATAACATTACTCTTAAATAACTCTAGCAAAACATGCATTTATTTAAATTTGCAAACAAAAATCAGAGTTAGAAAGTAAAAGTTAACTTTAAAAGATTGGACATACTAGAGTTGCGTGACAATTTAATATATATATATATATATATATTTTTGTATGCATTCTATCAATAAAGAAAGCAACAGGTATGTTGACATAAAAAATTGTAATAGTAATTCTTGGCCAACTATAAGAGAAAACATGAGTATTTATTGATAATTGCCTCGAAAGCTAAGCACATAATTATTCTGCAAAGATATTGGTAGAAAATAAGAATGTATTGTACTAAGTCATGAGGTAGGCCGAGCCCTGCCTTTGGAAGGGACCATTTGCCCTTATTTATAGGGAGAATGAGCTCCTCATTGGCCAACTTAAGTCTTGTCAATCACATCATTTACAATGCCAAGCTTGGGAAGTGTGCCAATGATCTTGTTTCTGATTGGCTATCAAGATCGGCTGCCATCATGACATCATGATGTTGGCCCTATTGCATTGTAAGAGAATGATAAGCCAACATCGGGTAAAGTGCCTTTTGCAGCTTATTGGTAGAAAAAGGAGGTGCGGACATCATTTTTGCTAGATGTTTCTCATTGATAGGTGAGCTGGATGCCTTAGCAGCAAAGTAGAGAATCTGTAATTATTATGTTTTCTGGAATTACGACTATCATTAGACCTAACTTAGCTTAGGAGTCCGACCTAAACTTTCGCGAATGGGCTGGTGCTTTGAAGATATTATATTTAATCGAGGTCAGACTCCAACAGTTACCCCAAGGTCGATATTTTACCCGAATGGCGAATTGACCTTGTATGCTGTTGAAACGTTTCCCAAAATTTGTCATCAATGCAGTAATAAATTTATTTGTCAAGTGTTGTTAGATCAGTGGGAAAGTTATCCACTAACTCTCTGATTTCTTTTTCAAGTTTTATGTTCGAACTATGTAGTTTTACTTCTTTGAATCTGGGCCATACATTTTCTCTCATTTTCTAGATCCGACTGTTAGTAAGGCTATCCCTTGGCCTACCCATCTCTTATAAATATCTCCTTTCACTTTTACTTTTACACTTTTTGCTCTCAAGTTTTAGACTCCACAACTACCAAATCTTTCTTCCAAGCTTTTATCTTTTCTGAATGAGGTCGTCTTCATCCCAGGTACAAAACAGTACCTTTTTTTTTTCCTCTCTAGAGCCAACTTCTCTTGTAGCGAGGAAGATCTTTCCCAATACTAAGGAACCGACTTCAAATTCTCGTTTCCGAACTTTATGGTTGTAATACTTGGCATTGCATGGCTTATTTATAGCGTTTCTAAGTTTGGATTTATTCATTCTTTCCTCTGTCAGTTCAAATTCTCTATGAATGGCTTTTTCATTTTCGACATCGCCATATGTTATTTTTTGAAAAGAAGGAATCCCTATCTCCAATTGGATCAAAGCTTCTACCCCAAAAGCTAGAGAAAACGGGGCTTCTCATGTGCTGTTCTAAATATAGTGTGGTAAGACCATAGCACATTGGGGAGCTCATCAACCCGTCCTCCCTTAAGAGCATCAAATTTTGCTTTGAGTGTATGTTTGATGATCTTATTGATTACCTCAACTTGAACATTGGCTTGTGGGTGGTTTGGCATAGAGAAATATTTTTTAGTGCCCAGTCCTTCCTAAAAGTCTATAAGACAAGCATTGTCAAATTGGTTCCCGTTGTCGGTCACAATGGAATAAGGTATTCCAAACCTACACACGATGGATTTCCATATGAAATCAATGGTTTTTTGTTCGGTGACCTTAGCAAAGGGTTCGGTTTCAATCCATTTGGTAAAGTAGTCGACTGCAACGATTGTAAACTTGGTTCCACCTTTTCCAATAGGCATGAGGCCAATTAGGGCAATCCCCTACTTCGAAAATGGTCAAGGGAACCACGAAATTGAGCTCTTCGGGTGGGGCTTTGATAATGGTAGCAAGGCGTTGTCATTTGTTGCACTCTTACAAACTCCAAGGCGTCTTACTTTATTGTGGACCAGAGTACCCTTGACTTATGATTTTATGGGCCAAGGATTGTCCGCCGGTATGATTTCCACAAACCTCTTTGTGCACCTCCTGTAAGGCGTAAAATGCCTCTTCCTCATTCTGACACCTTAGCAAAGGGGTCGAGTATCCTCCCTTGTAGAGGATATTATTGAGTAAGGTGTACATAACTGATCTCATTCGGAGTCTTCATGCTTCAATAAGATCTTTAGGACGTACCACTATCCTTAGGTAGAAAGAGATTTCATCCGACCAGGTGGGCTTAGGGTCTACCATCATAGATATTGCTTTTACACTTTCTATTCTTCCCATACGAATATTGTCGAGCTCTTCTATTCCTTCACTTGTAACTAGCCGAGCTAAGGCGTCAACGTGATTGTTCTAAGTTCAAGGAATTTGCTTGACTTGGTTGGTACTCCACGCACGTAAACATTTTTGTACTTTTTAGGGTTCGAAATTTTTTTTCTTGATTTCTGAAGGAATCCTAATTACAGTAGCTAAGAAATTTACGTCTTCACAAACTTCCTCGTCGAATTTTACCTCGATCAGAGAACCCCCTTTGGAAAGAGAGAATTTTGCCGCCTCTTGAGTTGCTCTGGCTGTGAAGTGTTTACTGCACTACCTATTTTTTGGGTGCTCTTCTAGTTTGTAGGGTCTCTGCTAGGTCCTTCGGCCTCCATCCGAAGACCAAGCCTAATTTCCCGGACCGCAAGTTTGGCCATCCAAAAGCTCAAGGTATCCTTTTTCAGTTTTCTCATT
This sequence comes from Fraxinus sp. D2006-0159, assembly GCA_903798375.1. Classification (NCBI taxonomy): domain Eukaryota; kingdom Viridiplantae; phylum Streptophyta; class Magnoliopsida; order Lamiales; family Oleaceae; genus Fraxinus; species Fraxinus sp. D2006-0159. The sequence goes on from CAIGRQ010189584.1 coordinate 4,268, forward strand.
TTTAGATCAAAAAGTTTGAACAATTGGCACACGTTATGAAGAGGATGTTATACAATACTCATGATCATATAATTAGTATACTTTTTGATAAAATAGATCGCATGCTTAACTGGTGATCTTGTTGTGTAGGGAAAAGAGCATTCTCGATGCATGACATTAATCCGCATAAGTTCTCGTAGTAGAAAGTGAACTTCACGTCAACATGCATTTATCTCATTGTAGAATAATAACAGTACCATCCCCTGGTGGACGGACATCCCACAATATTCCCTCATACATATATCCACAATAATTCTATAATACGCTTCTGACACCAACGTTTACCATGTCTCTATAAACATTAGTTCTTCAGATGGACGATCGTTGTCACAACACCAGTATGCCTATCAAAAGAAATACACAATCTTTATCATTGTGCGCTCCACAAAACAAAGTTGACAAAGCACATAGCCCATTACACATTAACAACCATTCTTTCTATCATTCTTAAAGCTTTGTTCTTAGGTTTCGCTTGCTAGATCTAATCCATTTTATTTTTTTTGCGCAAGAATGCACGTTATTGATCTTCCACAATAATAACGTACATTCGATACATCTCTCATATCAATTTTCATGGACCACAAATTTGACCTCTCGAGGTTTCACATCTTAAGGCAACATTCTCCTCTTTTTTAGATCAACAAGCCTGGACAAATGGCACATACGCACGCTTGTGGGTAGGTTGCTAGACAGTACATGTATATGATCACATTGTAAATTTATTCTTCAATAAAATAGCCATACGTCTAGCTATTGTTGGTACGATGAGAGGTGCACTCTCAATGCGTGACACATATAATTTTTCTCTCTCCAAATTTCCTTGTCTTTTCAATATTTTTCTCTAATTTAAGTCCTTTCATAAATTTATTTCAGACCATTTAATTCAGATTGCAGTGGGTTTGCAAGTCACGCGGCATGCTATTTTTAATTGTTCGGTAAGAAAAGAGTATTTGACTATTTGTTTTTTGTGTTATGAGTATTGGAAAACAAAATTTTTGCTTTTTCAGCAAGATGTTGTCGATGATCTTTTGCATTTGTACTTTTGACTAACATGTCATCAACGTACACATCTATAGTCTTGCCGATTTGTTTGGCAAACATGAAATTTACAAGGCGTTGATACGTGGCTCTGGCATTCTTGAGACCAAAAGGCATCATTTTATAACAGTATAGATCTCGATCAGTGATAAACGAGGAGTGTTCCTGGTCCATCTCATACACGGAGATTTGGTTATATCCCGAATAGGCCTCCATAAATACAAGTAGTTCAATCACATCGTGGCGTTGACCATCTGATATATCATTGGTAGCAAGAAGCTATCTTTTGGGCATGATTTGTTAAGGTCAGTGAAGTCTATGCATACTCTCCAGTCTCCATTATTTTTCTTCACGAGTATGGGATTGGCAATCCACTTAAGGTATTTGGTTTCGTGGATGAACCTATTGTGGAGCAACTTTTGTACTTCATTGTTTAAAGCCTCTTACCTTTCTCGGTTTAGAGGGCGACATCATTGTTATTTTGGACGACATCATTGTTATTTTGGACATCGTTGTTATTTTGGCCAAACTAAACAATCGATGTTTAGTCTATAGCAAGCGACAATAAGGTCAATTCCCTCAATATCCTCATGACTCCAATCAAAGACATCAATAATTTGCTCGAGGAATTCTATTAATTAACTCATGATCGGTGGCCCGAGTTCATAGCCTATTTTGAGTTCCCTTGATGGATCGTCCTGATTGATAGACACTTTGTCCAGTTCTTCTATAGGTTCCTTACCCTTAATTTTTTAGCGTGGATCTAGGGAATCGATGTCCGGCCTAGGCGTATATACAATATACACGCTTGGGGTGAGTGTGTGTATCATTCCTAACTAGATATATCTTCATCTTCCATTTCTCAACAACTTCTCTATTTTCCCTCATCTCTCATACACAATGAAGTGTGGAAAATTTGAGCAAATAATAATACATGGACACAGTTGTTCTGAGGTTGAACAAGAAGGATTGCCCCATGATGGCATCATAAGGCAAGGTGAAATCAAACACCACAAACTTAGTGTTCAATTTAGTTCGACGTGGGCTTTTATCGGCCTCAACATTGAGCTTAATCAACCATTTTACCTTGGTGAGAGCTTCATTTAATCTTAAAACACATTTAAGTAAGGTCGTAAGAAATGTAGCGATATTCCCATCCATTTCAGCGTGTTGGTATAGAGTATGTTGAGACCACTACCAGTGTCAACCAGGACTTTGAAGATGGTGACTTTAGCTATGGGTAGGGATGTGGGTCTGTTTCCTTATCATCAAATGATAGGTGATCATCCATTGGGCCTTTGTGGTGCTTTTCAGGAACACCAATCTCAGCCCCGCCTCCCTAGCTTGAGTACTCCGTTCTTTCCTTAGCATACAAATTTGAGGTTTGGTAGTTCAATGTTGCATAATCTAGCTTCAACTTGATCCCTACGTGCTACTCTTATTCCATTGGGAGTAGGGAACTTCATACGGTAATGGTAGATTGAAGTAGCTACCTCTAGCTCATGCAATATAAGTGTACCCAATATGGCGTTGTAGATGGAAGGTAGATCGAAACTACGAAATCTACCATGGTTTTCCATTGGTAAGGAGTCTCACCTAACTCCATGATCAAGGCGAGCCTTAGGTTTCGATAAGATCTCCGAAGAATCCTTTTGATCTCTTGGAGTATGGTTGGAGATACCGTTTGGAGATTCCCAATTGCTCCAGAGTTCAGGAATACAAGTTACTGATCGAGCTCACTTTTCTTATAAGTGACGTACATGTATTCCTGCAATAAGCATGGTTATCAAAAAAGCGTCACTTTAGTTTTGTAGAACTCATTGAGAATCTTCTTTTTAAAATTCAAACCATTCTAAGTTTGGAGTAATATCAGCCTTAAACTTAGGTCGTCCTACCTCATGGTTCTGGCATACACATGCGTCCAGTACTTGTCTTCATCTTTTCCTCCTGGACACTTCTGTGCATTGATTGCCACCTATCATCATTCTGAATTCAATTCGGGGAGTTGGAGGGGATGGCTAAGCTTGTTGTTGACCTGCTCCTTGTTGATAAGGTTGTTAAGGACAAGTTTGATTTGTTTTCCCAGATTTAGCCACAAATTTTCGAAGATGATTTCGCCGGATTAAGGACTCCATTTCCTCTTTCAAGTCACTGCAATCATTTGTGTTGTGGCCTGTCGACCGTTATATCGACAATACTTATTTTTATTGTTCCCAACTGAGCTCTTCTTCTGAAGTGGAGTTCTGCGGAATGTTTCTTTATCTTCCGATTGCATGAAACTTTTCCAAAGTAGCATTCAATGGGGTGATACTCATAGAACCTCTCTGGGTAGGCTTTAGCTCTCATATCCTTCCATTTCTCATGAATGGACCCTTTGTCTAATTTTTTTTCTCTTTTGCCTATCCTATAGTACGAGGTTCAAACTTGGTATCTTCCTGACCTAAGACCGCCTTCTCTGCATTTATATGCTTCTCAGCTCAGTTAAGAAATTCATGGTATGTTCTAGGTCCGTCTTTGTGCAAGGACCACCGAAACTTCGTTCTAGGCCTCAGCCCAGAAAGGACTACCATGAGGGCCGCGTCATCGAGATGTTCTCCACCTCTTTGGATTACTTGCTGAATCTGTTGAGGTAACTTTTAAGTGACTCGCTTTTCCCTTACTTGATGCTCACCAAGCATTCTTTGGGTGTTGTTCTAGCCTTGGAGACCATAAACTAAGCTAGAAACGTTGTAGCGAGGTCGGTCTAGTTTTTTATAGACCTTTGGTGCAGCTTCCTGAACCACCTTTGAGCTTTGTCTCCCAATATTAATGGAAAATCTCGACACATGATGGCATCGATTGTTCCCTGCAGCTCTATCCATGAAGTGTATTTGTTCAGATGACTAAGAGGATCTCCTTCTCCTTCATACCCACTAAGATGTGGCATCTTTAATTTTTCATATAAGGGTTCAGTTAGAATTTTTTTTTTTGGAATGATGAGTGGTGTTTAGTAAGGTATTCCTCAAAATTTTCTTTATTTTTAGCTTCTAAATCAGCAATACGCTTTTTCAAGGTGCCCATTTATGGTTCTATCCATTTGAGGGGCATTATAGGTTGAGCTCGGTGCATTTAACTCGGGGTGTTAGTGAATGCTGAGAGCTTAATCTGTCAGACACACTTCCAGCCTTTCTGATGAATGACTCCGTTAGTAGGGGATGACTTTTGACCTCATCAGTTCGGCTTTTGGATGATTCTTCCCTTGAAAAGCGAAGGGTTCTTCTGGTGGAAGGTCGCCTAGCTCTTTCTCTATCTGGGGATTCTACTTCGGTATCAAGCAAGGGTGGAGCAGAGGTCTGGTTTCACTCCAATCTACTGACCGCATTTGTCAGCTATTCAATAGCTTCTCTCATGGCAACCAATTGAGGATTACCGACCCCACTTTGACCTAGTCCCCTCAGAAAGTCTAGTTGGACGTTGATTTCATTAAGATGAGTGTGAGATTGATTCCTGGAATTCAAACTGTGGTTCATAATGATATTTTGTTGTAGGTTGATTTAGTGTGGGTTTTTTTTGTGGAAAAATGAAAGCTGCTTATACAAGAGGCTCTCCTTCTAATGTCAAACTGTTGATGGAAAAAATTGTAATTATGATTCTAAGCCAACTTTAAGAAGAAAAAAAGTGTATTTATTGATAATTGTCTCGAAAGCTAATAACATAATTGTTTTACAAAGAGATTTGTAGAAAATAAGAGTGTATTGTACTAAATCATGAGGTAGGCTGAGCTCAGCCTTTGGAGGGGATCATTTGCCTTATTTACAAGGAGAATGAGCTCCCTATTGGCTGACTTAAGTCTTGTCAATCACCTCATCTATAGTGCCGAGCTTGGGAGGGTGCCAGAGATCTTGTTTCTGAATGGCTATTAAGGTCGGCTACCATCAAGTTATCATGATGTTGGCCCTATTGTGTTGTAAGATAATTATGAGCCGATGTCGAGTAAAGAGCATTTGCAACAGATTGGTGAAAAGGGGAAGTGCGACAACATTTTTCCTTGATGTTCCTCATTGATTGGTGAGATGGGTGGCTTTGTAGCATAGCAAAGAATCTGTAATTATTATGTTTTCTGGAATTATAGCGGTCAATATATCGAGCTTAAAAGTTCAACCTAAACTTTCGTTAGTGGGCTTAGTGCTTTGAAGATATTATATTTAATCGGAGTCGGAGTTGGAGTCGGAGTCGGAGTTCGGACTCTAAGAAGGTCGAATATTATTGAGAATCTTTCAAACAACTATTTTGTAAAATACCTACTCGTGAATTTGTCGGTATGAAAATCTTTCTATATGAAAAAAGTATCCAATTTTATTTTATTGCATGGGATCATTTTCTTTGTTGCTACTTTCATCATCCACTCATTTCCCTCTCCTTGAGGGCTCACAAGAGGGAATTGCAGTGCCAAAATAAAATAGAGAGAAAATGAGAAAATTACACCTACATTTATTTTTTTTATTTTGTTCATTTCAATAATTATGTGCAAAGATTTTCGTTTCAAAAATTAGGTTAACCCCACTCCACCCCTCCCCTCCCCACCCCACCTATACATTCACTGTACGTTCAAAAAATCTATGACTCTCTCTCTCTCTCTCTCTCCACCATAGATTTGACTAATTGTCACCATCAATTTCTCCATTGTCACCGAAAATTAACTTCCTGACTACCCTCGACAATCCACCTAACCCCTACCTCACACCACCCAATCCCACCCCGTGGGGGTGGGATGAGGTGAAGAGTGTTTAATTGGGTAATTTGTAAATAGTAAATTATATGATTTGATATTAAAACATGATGATGTGATCAACAAATTGTGCCTTTGTGATTGTGATTTGTGATTAGTATGTGATCGTGTCCATAAATTGCATGTTTACTACGACCATGGCATATTTTATTAAATATAGATCACAAAATTTATCAGAGGTTACAAATTATGATCACCTGATTTTTGAAAGATTTTATCAAGTTTCTTAATTTTGAAAGTGTATCCTGAAAGTATGATTATTATATTCATATTTTTCACGGGGGGGAAAAAAACAATCGCTAAAATGAGAAACAAATAATTTTAACCACACATTTTATATTATTCATAATTTTTCAACCATTCATTTCATCAACTTTTATCAAAATTTATCTAAACCAAACAAGAACGAATATTATGCCCTTGTTTGATGTATATTAAAATCGAATTTTTATTATATTTTGATCAAAGTTGTGAAATGTGTGATCGAAAAATTGTATGTTCAATTGATTAAAATTAATTATTCAGTGTATCTTAAAATTTTAAGTAGATTTTAATCTACACGAAAGAGGACTATATCATCTATATGATTATTCTACACAAGTTGGACACTCTTATTTTCTCTTCCAGCACGATCTTTTGAAATAAATTCTCTATAATAGGGAAATTGTGAATAGTAACCAAATTTATTTTGAATGGGCAATATTCTAACTCAAGCTTTACTCAAGTCTCGTTGGAGTGAGTTGACATGCACAAAATTTATTTTCAATAAAATGTTAGTTATGAACAGAAATAGTGTCAAATAATTTGAAAGAATATTATGATGCAATGAAGTAGCATAACACTCTTATCTTATTATTTGACAATCGCGTGTGAATAAATTATATAACTTTAATAAAATATCTACAATTAAATAAAATATTTAAAATTTATAAAACACAAAATTAGAGATGAACATGTTAACTGGACTCGAATATCTCGAATTGAAATCGAATTGGTCGGATGTTCCAGTCCAATTCAAAAAAGAAAAAAAGATATTTAAGAACGAGAACTTAAAGCACATCGAGTTTCGTGAAGTTCTTGGTTCTTGAAGTGTGATGTTTTACCCAACTCTAAAACTGAATTTGTCATTTTTGTTTATTTCATTACAATGTATTGATCTTAACCCCATAACTCGACCCAACAAATGGGAAATTATTGGAAATACCCAAAATCCAACCATACCCTTTCCAAAATAGCCTTTGACTATTCAAAGGTAGCAAACCACCAAAAATACCCCCAAAAATAGAATTTGCATCCAAAGTCATCATAAAATAAGGAAAATAATAGTTGAGTCCTAAAAGATTTATTTTCTAAAAATTATTATATTTTCTAAAACCAAATTAA
>CAIGRQ010189616.1:0-12190 GCA_903798375.1 Fraxinus sp. D2006-0159
TAGATCGTTCCAGATATTTAACAATGTCGAGTTTGATTTGTGCCAATTCCAGAAATTGATTTCCCGCTAGAATTAGGCAACTCAAAATCTATTTGCTGAGTGACAGGAATATCCTTTGGCTGAATTTTAGGACAATCATTGCTATCAATATTATTTTCCATAAGCTCATTACTGTCAATATTAATTTCCATATGGTCTATGGTTTTAAATTGATTATGTAATGGTAGCTATTTCGGTAATGTCGCCTTGATCAACTTCCCATTATTTCCATCAATATCCCTTTCCTATAATAGCTCCTGATTTTTCGGTATTCTACAGCTGGTTGTCGGCACTGGAATTTGCTCATCTTTTTTACCGTCTTTCTGACCATTGGAGCCTGCATAGTTTATCTGTTGATCAGAAGGTAGTGAATTTAATTGTTGGTGGTAGACATGACCATCATAATCTCCAAAGTTGCCAGCACATAGCCAAGGTCCATAGGAGTAATCAGAGGTTGCGTATGGCTCCATGGAGGGTCGCCATTGACAACATTGAGATGTATAGCTGGAAATAATGGCGACAATGACTCAGCTCCAACAATCTCCTATTGCTGGACATTATAGCGCAATTCACCTCCACCCATGAGATTTTGGATTATTTTGATGTTGGTTCCGACTGGTGCCCACGTATCTTCTGTGGATGGGGTCTGGGTAAGAAAAGAGATGAGCAGCGGTACCTCTTTTATTTTTTTTATTATTGAAAATTTTAAATTATTTTACGTAGAACGGTAAAGTTACCATTATATCCTTTGTTGATTTAATCAAAATCATTTTTTCGAGTTAACTCACGGTTAAACTAACGGTTTCCATCCATTTTGATTCTAGGTGCGAATTTTTGAAAGATTTGATATCGTGGATGACACAAAAGAAAAGCTTGGATAAAGTCTTCTATCAAATGAAAGGTTTGATACTTTAATTGCAATTCTTCCTTTAGTTTATGGTTTGCTAAACAACAATTTTCAATCACACATTCACACAATAAAATATTCTACAGGCATATCAAAAAAAATTCCTACTTTTTAACTACACATTCTTCTAAAAATACTATTCAAAACCCTTTTTTCTAATGAAATGGTTTTCAAACAAGCTCTTTAGGTTGCATTTTTATTTATAATTAAATTGCATCTGTAGTCCTAAACTTATATATTTTTGGACTTTTATCCTCAATCTTTTTTGTTTAGCAATAATCTTCTAACCTTTCTTATTGTTTGCACTCATAATTCGTTTCTAAGACTCTATTATCAACAAATCTCCTACATCGCTTTTGTCGACATGTATGTTACCCACACACTAAGGAGCCGTTAGCACCAAGATCACTAAACAAAAAAAAAGGTCGATGATTATTAATACTTCAAACGGTCAAGTTAACTGTTGACATAAATTAGTATGATGAAATGAGTATAGGAGAGACAAACAAGTAAATATTTGACTAGAGTTTGAAAATTGCATTAATAAGTGAGGATCCTTGGGGATCAAGGATTTAGGGAGTAGACCTAACACCACATGCTGAAGGGATAGTGTAACTACTTGTGACGGTATGGTAAGTTTCCTTCCTTAAGCATATTATTATTATTATTAGTCTTGTTTGTAAAAATTGATTCTATAAGATTTTCTTTAATTTCCAGGGATACTCACATGCTGATTTTAAGGGATTTGTAAGATAGTTTTTTTATCCAATATTTCCTATCTAAATGAGTTCAAGACTAGATTCAAGAGCCGCGATGACTCTTTCCTAACTATCATCTCGCACCGAGGATCTTGCTTTGTGGTAGTTCTTTTATTGGTAGGTAGTGATTGTACAAAGACTATAGGAACAACATTGATGTCGAAGGCGTTGGTAGGTTATGTGCTCCCATGAAATGGCGAAGAACGTATGATCCTGCCATGTGTTTTATGGCCTTCGTTGCCAAACTGGTGCTTACATGTAGGCCTCGTAGGATCTAGAGTGTAACAATAGTTTCCCAAGTCCAAGATTAACATTCATTTTAGGTTTAGGATTTTCGTTGTTGTGTTTGAATATATTCGCATGAGGTAATTATGCACAAGTGCACGATGTTTGCATTGTGTTTGAATGAGGTCAATCGACATCCTGTGGTTATTGCACATTGGGGGTCCTTTCTTATGTGGAGTTACTTTGCAAATTTCTTTACGCGATTCATAACAATAGTCCCAAGTCTGAGTCTAACTATTCAGGTTGGGCGAGCAACTTAAGATAGTGCCACGTGATAGGCCATCCATGTTGGAGCTCCACAGTGACAAGGTAGAAAATGTGCTGGGAAAAGTAAATGGTCCCGAGGAGATGTATGCCATGATGTGTTGATTAGGATGTTACTCGTGATTGCAATTGTTTTGGTTTATTAAACGTTGTGATCATGATGGCAGCCATCATTCAGTGAATAAAGGGGATGTGCATGTGGGATAATTTAGGCCCTACATTTGATTTTGTATTGGAGCTTTTTCATTTTTTAGGGTTGAGATTGCCTTGCCATATTGATGGTCGTGCAAAATTGTCTACCTTATCTTATAGAAGGTGGCAATATTTCTTTTTGAACATTTCTCTTTGGCAAAATTCTTCTCAAGTTCAAGTGATCTTCCCATTGTTTTTTTGGTAACAACTTGTGAACTTTCTTAGGCAATATTCACGTATGTAAATAGGTAAATATATTTGTTTTCTTGTTTGAGTACACCAATACGATATTGATCCAGTGAAACACTATAATCAATCCATCATTGCTCTTAGTACAAAATGATGTCTGAAAACTTGGACTCCCAAAACCTAAATGAGGGGTACACTCTAACCAAAACCTATCTGAGGGGTACACTCTAACTAGGAGATTAGGGGTAGAGTACCTTCCTCATTGTCATCGTCTTTGGAGGCCATAGAACGTGAGGTGTCTACATTGTTCTCCAATAGATGAGGCTACCCTTGAAGTTAGGGATAATGAGAGGATGGTACATCTTGAGTTCCATGACTACTAAGGAAAAAGACCTCAAAGTACTTTTTTTGTTTCTAACCACTTTTGCTATCGGAAGTTGTTGACTTGTTTTGTAGCTCCTCAGTTATTGCCCTTATATAGGCATTTACCTCCTTTAACTATTGGATATATTTGTCTGAGTGGCCTTTCTGATGCCTTTTCTCTCTCTGCAGATAAGTGACCTTGGGGAGGTTCGGACTATTAACTAAGATCTCCTTATGGTGGGAGAATTCTTCTATGTCGTTTATGCTTGTATCTAACATATTTTCAAAGAATAAAAATTAATACATAGAGTTTTTTCAAGCAAGATGTACCATGTGGTTTTGAATTATCTATTCGGTATAGGGCCCTGCCAACAGATTTCCAACTACACTTTTGCTAACCTATATATTACCTACACGTTAAGACATAAACCATTAGTAGTAAGGCCACCAAGTCGAAAAGGGACAGTGCCTTTGGTATTCCGACGATAAGTCAACTACTCTTGCAATGTAATATGGAAAGATAGGATGTAGAAAAGACAAGCAAGCAGGGATTCTACTAGAGTTTAAAGAACTGCATACATTTACCTTTATGTCCATCTATAAAGGATCCTGTAGAGAACAAAAGTTTGAGGGCAACCCTAACTCTTTTCACTGGCTTACATGACTCCTTGTTTAGTTATGGTAAGTTTTCTTCCTTTTCTTTTTTCTTTTTTAGTTAAAGGAGGGTAGTACCTACGACATTTTATTAATATACCCTCACTTGTGGTGGAGGAATACCGTGGTTAGATGAGCAAATAATGAAAGCAGTAAATGAGGAATTACTACTTCCCTTACAATGTAAATAAATGATAAAGTAAAACTGTAAAAAAATGAAGTACTAATTCCCTTATAATAAGAACTAATACAAATAAAGTAAAAAATAAGAATAAAAAAATCATACTCTAATGCTGAACAGTCTATGTCTATCAATCTATTCGAGTGCCCTAATATGTTGTCGTAGGTTAGCTGCTCCATATATCTGATATCGTCGATAATTCCAACCCTCTGCAGAAAGAGCATCAGCAGCCTAATTTCCTTCTCAAAGGATTAGGAAAATTGTGTCTCTATCGAATGATATCAGTAGAGGTATGATAGTGCGAATGTGTCCAGAACGAACATACTGTCCAGAACACCGCCATCTCTAGAACCTCAGCCTAACTCCCGCTCCCAAAATTATAGGTATTTGAAAAATATCCCCAAAATACGGCCATACCTGATCAAAGACGCTACTGCCGATAAAAATGTGACCAATAGTCTTAGTCTCGGAACAACACTGACAGCGAAAGACCAACTGACATCCAATCCTCATTTGAATAACCACATCGACTCGAATGAGTTGATACCATAGTCTCCAATAAAAGAATGAAATGGTAACTGGAAAAATGGAGCTCCAGAGTAACCGATACGAATTCTGATATGGCGTCATGTACGTATGAGTTGCCATGCTAACTTGCTAACGAAGCTACTATCCGATATATCATGCCAAACAATGCGATTCGGGGCATCTGCACATTAATGTATAGCCCCTATTTGTACCGCTATAAGAGAAGGGAGAACCTATAATAAACATCATATATCCCGTCCAGTATCATCAAAGAAATCATGCACCTTCGTAGATGTGTGCTGTCAATGTGGGAATAAGGATGCCAACGTGATCTCACCATCCAACAATCATGCCAAAAGAATATCTGACATGATCCAAGGTGCCATTCAATGTGTGGCTCTGTTCAAGGCCCAACTAATCTCTGCATCTTCTAGGTAGGAAAAGCTGAGTAGGGAAATACTGCAAGTGAAACAATACTTACCTAGCAAACACTTGGCCCAAAGCGATCTCTGAAAATAGAACAACCACCAGAGCTTCATATAGAAGGTATCCACCACATACTGTAATCTCTTGAAACCTAGACCACCCTCATCAGTTGGAAGACAAATCTCGTTCCATCTCTGCCAATGTAAACGTTGCGCCTACTCCTTAGAGTCCCATAGGAAATGTGCAAAGATACTCTCACATTTCTTCTAGACAGCTTTTGGGGTATGCATAATCTGAAGAAAATGTAATGGCATGGAAAAAGTACTGACCTCAGCAAAGTAATACGGTGCCCAGTTGACAATAATCTTGAAGCCCAACCTGAGATCATGTTCCTGACATTCTGGATAACGTCATCATAAATGAAGCTTCTCTTATTTCCCTTAAATAAGGGGACCCATAAATAAGTGAAAGGCTATTGTTGGTGTCGAGATTTAGTCAAAATCTCCATACGTCTAGGTAATATAAGTCCGCTTTTGTCTTCATTCACCAACTGGCCAGAAACCCCCTCATAATACTTCAGACAATCAAGAATCCTCTTAATAGACTATTTCTGGCCATTGGTAAATATGATCATATCATAAGCAAAGGAAAGGTATGAGATAAAAGTACTACCTCTATGCCCATGACACTTACTAGGATATTCCTGAAACCTCTGAGTAAGCAGGCATGAGAAGTAATTTTTAGCTATGATGAACAAGGATGACGAGATGGGATCACCTTATCTAAGCCCTCGTGAGAAGGAAAAAAATCACATGAGCGGCCATTTAGGAGTACAGAAAAATGATACTAGATACATCGCCTAGTCATGTCGATCCACATTTGATCAAATTCAAATGCCTCCAAGACAGAATAAATGAAGCCACAGTCCAAATGATCATATGTTTTGGCCATTTTTAGTTTCAGTATAGTGTTACCCCCTCGTATTCTAACATCCAAAGTGTGGAGAAGTTCTTGAGCTAATAAAACATTGTCCCCAATAAGAAGGTTAGAGATGAAGCCACTTTGTGGATGAGAGATAATGCACGGTAACAGTATACTCAAACGAGTGTTCAAAAGCCTAGTAATAAGTTTATTGAACACAATACATAATGGGTCTGAAGTCAGTCTATCTACAAGCATTGTCTCTCTTAAAGAGCAATACAATACTAGTAGCAGTAAAACCCCGTGGAAGATGGCCGCTATCAAAAAAATCCAAGATTGCCTATATATATTGTCTTGAATAATGTCCCAACAATGCTAGAAAAATAGGGATGAGAACCCATCCGAGCTGACAACAATGTCTGCATCTAAAGTGAAAATTGCCTCACGTACCTCATGAATCAAAGGGGGACAGTTTAGTGCCAAATTATCGTCATTCATCAAAAGCCTAGGAATGATATCAGAGCGAATGGGGTCCAAAGATTGTGTAGGAGGAGATAGAAGATCCTAGTAGAATGAAATAATCGAAGTCTGAATGTCATCAAGAGCAGCTAAGACTTGCCCTACCTATGTTCTAATAGACCTAATATGCGATTTGATTCGACGTCCCTGAATCATCGCATGAAAATATCGAGTATTGTGATCTCCCTCACATACCCAACATGAACCCGCCTTTTGCTTCCAAAAACCCTCCTCAATAGATAAAGTTCGGTTCATTTATTTTAATTCAAGACATCAATTTAGGAATTTCGTTTTATTATTTGATTGATTTTAATTTCTTCCTTGAGCAATTAGTTTCCTTGTAGAAATTGATTACATAAGATTTTCCTTGATCTCCAGGAATACACATTCCAATTTTAATGGATTGACAATATAGCTTACTTATTCAATATTTCCTGCCTAAAATGTGTTCAAGACTATATTCAAGCAACACTTTCACCTTCGCTAAGTTAGTATTTTCTTTATCGATAGGAAATCTGCAAAAAAAGACCAAATGGATGATAATGCTATCGAAGACGAGGGCTGGTAGGTTACATGCTCACATAAAACACGATGTAAAAATTATGGTCCTATCACGTGTCTCACTGTTGGAATGGAAGTCTACTTGGTTTTTGTTGCCACGCCGGTGCTTAAGTGTAGGCTTCCCAGACTGATGGTGTAATGGTACTTATTAGTGGAGAAAAACGATCTGAAAGTCTATTAAATTCACGTTGGTTGGCTCAAGAAGGCAAACCAAGAGTTAAAGGGGTAAGTTCGGAACGATAGTTGTAATTTAACTTATATCCTTTCCCTTTCATTGCAACAAGTCGAACACCCAACATTCGTGGCTTTCCTTGCTTCTTAATACCCCCTCTCTCGAATTTTCAACCTCTCTCCCCGTATATTTCATGTTCTTACCTTCGTTCCACTCCTTTGCATCAGGAGAATAAATGCTTAGAGAGAATATATATATATATATATTAGTTTTGAGTGAATTAGGATAAATCTCAATCATGATTGTGGGTTGATTTTGAATAGGTTAAGTGATTGGGTTGGAAAAAGAAAACCACCATGTATTAGCATCAATGTTATGAAACCGGAAAAAAAATCGGTTGAATCATATGCTAATAACAGGATATAACAATACCAGTAAAAAAATCACTAAACCGACAGGTTAAATGCTAGCCCGTGAACCAGTTACGACTTTTCAATTTTTTTTAATGCAAAATCGTTAACTTCACCATTGGGCTATGCATTAAAGTATAGGCCCATAGTATTATTTAGGTTGCCAATTGCTTTATAGATGTAATCTTAGGATGTCAACGAGCTAAGCCAAAACTTGAAACTTGGGCTTGACTCGCGTAAATATGGTTCGGGCATTGTTTTAGTTCGAACAAAGCTGAGCTTTTGATCGACCCAAAAATCTAGGCTCGACTCGAGCTTTCAACTTAGGCTGCTCAGCTCGCTATTTTTTTTTAAATTTATGACAAATATAAATTTTTTTTAAAAAATTTAAAATTTGTGCAATTTATACGAATTATAAATTAAATAAAAGTTAGAACTCTCCTCATCTTCCGAACTTGAGATCGGCTACAATCAACATAGGCCGAGTTAAAATTGTACATGAATAAAGTATTTCGTGTACAATTTTTTGAAAACAAATAAATTTAAAAATTGCTTATTTTTTTTTGAAACTAATCAATTTAAAAACTTACAATATCTTATCATTGGATCTGTTGCAACTCTTCGGCCATTCTATTGTAAACTTTTTCTTAAATACGTAATTTCGCATATTCTCAGTCCTTCAACGATATTAAAACCTCCAATATATCTTCTTTTAGTTTTGATCGTTTGTTTGATAAAAGTCGATCACCTAAACTAAATGAAGCCTCCGATACTACCGTACATACTGGAGGTGTTAGTAGATGAAGTGCAATTTTTGATACAATTGGATATTGTCTTTCGTTACACCTCCACTATAATAGAAAACTAAATTCTTGTAGTTCTTTTGGTTGTAACACACTACGAATGCCTACGCACATATACCTTGCTAACACACTACGAATGTCCAAATAATTTCATATATCATCTGAATTTGTTGAAATATATCTTGAAAAAGAATTTTGGGAAGTAGAACTGTTCTGACTTCCTTTTTCAGCATAATCGTTATACATTTCACATGATTATATATGCACGTGATAATTCCAAATTCATGAAATTTGAAATCCTCTTTATAATAGATTTTGTGCATGAAATTTGAAATTCTCTTTATAATAGCTTTTGTAACAATTAAATTAAGTCGATGGTCTATTATCGAAGCTAAAAGAAATAAAGAGGGCAACTTTTCCCAATATTTACGAAATTTTAACTCCATAGAATAAATTACATTAACAAAAATTGACAAATTCGTATATTGATAAAATGTTTGTCAAATATAGAAAAAGTTTTGTAAAACAAGTGAAGATATATGGTAATAAACATCATTACATTCTTTTGTGGCATCGAAAAAGGTTTTAAGATTTTTTTCACAAAATGCAAGATACTATTCCCAACCTTTCAAATTATGTTTGGGTCCATACGTATGCCTATCATTATAATTTAGTGAAATAACTTTGTCATAATTTTTATACGACTATAACATAAGATATGTAGAGTTCCATCTATGTGTTATATCAATGGCAAATGATTTCTCTTGTAAACTATACTCTGCACACAAAATGTTAAATGATTGCTTTCTTATTGGTGACATAGTAATAAAATTTATTGTTTGTCTAATTTTATCTAAAGACAATCTTATATGTTCTAATTCATCTTTTACAATCAAATTGATAATGTGTCATACACAACATAATAAATTTTTCGATAACAACTTTCTTCACACTAACATTATCAAAAGTAAAACTTCAAACCATTTCTTGTATGCCATATTCTTATATATATATTATCTTTTAAAATAAAGTATATGTTAGTAACATTATAAGGATATTCTACACGTCTGAATGCAATAATCATTTTATATAAAACTCATAGATGATCAATGTAATGAGCTGTAACAGCAATAAAACATTTTTTATTACCGTCGATTTATAAATCAGAGGTAAATGATATAACACTATTAAAAGTTTTTAAACTTTCAATAACATCTTGTTTTCTTTTGTTATATAATTTTACAGTATTTGAACGAAGAGTATTTCTACAATAAGATGTATACTTGGGTTGGAGATAATTCTGCACAAGTCGAGTAAAGTGTATTGAGTCTATCATCGTAAGCGGCATTTCTGTTGAAAACCACGTATGCAGTCATTACTTCACGAAATATTTCCAGTGAATATACAAATGTGGAAAGAGTCTAACCAGAACTGCCAAACACTAATTTGGTTTGTTTTGAGTCGAGACCGATTAGTTTCGCTTTGCAACTCCTTAATACATGCCTATTCAAATGCATTGTGCTCGAACTGAGCTTTCAGTTAAATTCTTTGCCACAGTAACTACAACATAATTTTCAAATATCAACTCCATTTTGAACACAAACTTTTTTACGTGTTATATATTGCCAACAATCCGATGATTCTTTTTTCGACATTTTAGTCTCAAGTACTTCTTCATCTTCGATATCCTCCAAATCAATTAAAACATTTTGAGATGCATCGTAATCGGATGGAGTGATCGAACTACCCTTAAACTGATTAATCTCACTAGTAAATCCATCTATAGTTATTATAGCAAAATATACGGAATATTAGAGTAAAGAAATTGGCGATTTAAGTTGAAACTAGAATACTGCAAGTTTAAACTAATTGAAGTAAATTGATATGAAACTCAAAATTTTATCGCATATTTATACAAAAAAATATATCCATTTCAACCAAATCTGAATTTCAAATTCAATTTGAAATTTGATGTGCACAACACAAGCTACACGTAGCATGCAGACAGCTATGTGTAACTGCCTTTAAAAAAAAGGCAATTATATAGCAGGCAGCTTGTCAACTTTTATTTTTATTTTTATTTTTTCTCAAAAGTTTTGTAGGCTACTAATTTTTTAGGCTCAACTCGTCATGGGCGAATATGGCCCGCGAGCCACATGGGCTAGCTCGGGCTCAAGCAAATGGGGCTCGGCTCGAGACTTGGCTCGGTTCTACCTAGCCATGAGCCGGTCCGACTAGGGCCTTTTCTAGGACAAGCCATGGGCCGTTGAACCGATGAGCCACATTGACACCTCTATGTAATCTCTTCAAAATGTTTCAACAACTTTCAATGTGGGATTTTTTTTTCATGCCGTGATTACTTATTTCCATGTGTGCATGTTAATTTCTATCAACAACAGATGTGGGATTTCTTTTCATTTACCCATATTACCTATTTTCCATGTTTGAATGTTAAATTCAATTTTGCTTTGATTTTGAGCTCAACAAAAAGTAAACAGAAATTTTTCACCTCAATCTTTTTATTTATTCAATTTTTAAATTAAAACTAAAATTCACTTCATTATTAACATAATAATGTTATACATCATTTTCTATAGGCTCGAACGATTTCATTTTTAATTAGCCAAAAGTGATTTGTATATACTTTGAATTAGTAGTATGAAAATAAAAAAAAAAATAACATTGTTGTTTTAGTATTTCATTATTTGTGTATTTAGTTATTGCATCCGGTTCAAATCCGGTTCGACCCCGATTGAACCTTTTGACCCTTGACTTCGAAATTTTTCAGGTCGATTTTCGATTTTCAAAACATTGATTAGCACTTTCATGGTAGCAGTTGTTTACTCACCAACTTAGTATTTTAGTTAATGAGATAAGAGAAACAATAATAAAGAGTTTGTTGAAAAGTAGTTTTTTCCAAAAAAATAAGTCAACACTTTTTTGAAAAGTAAGTTTTGTTAATAATAAAATAAACTTTGAAAACTATGTTCCACAAAATAACTTAATGAACTAAACATGCTATTTAAGGCATGTTTGAATTACTTTACTTCATTTTTGTGAAACATAATTTGTAAAATTATATTTTTTATTGGCAATACTTACTTAGACAATCAAACTTAGCCAAACATGCTTTTAGTGGTATCTGGGTGATGCAAAGTATTGTCATCACATTGTCCAAAAACTATAGTTCATGGCACAAATACAATACACCTTATATCACACAAAACCAAATCCGAGAATCCACCCATTTCAAGCATACTCGTGCATTATCCACTGACTCCTAGAAATGTTCCATCATCGACTTGAACATGATGTAAGTGTTATGTCCTACATCCAATCGATTTAGATTGTAAACACTTTTAATATATGTATTGCATTTATTTTGGTAATATCTATTATTTATTTAAATTACTATTCTAATAAATTATATTAAATAATAGAGCTCGTATTTCTAAGTTTTAGTAATTTGTTAATTGCAAAGAGTTTGAATTCTGATATACAAATTGCACATGACGTAATCTCAATATGGATATCGTTACTACGATGTGGCATGTTTTACTTGTGAAGTAAGTAGTTGAACCCACAAGCTAAAATGTGGTTACACATAAATGAACACATGGATGTTTTGTTATAAAACAAAACATTAAATACCCGCTGGGGAGATTTCACATAGATAACTATCTGAGTGTCAAGGGTTAATCTCTAACATTCGGTAGTAGAATTGGTCCTTCGACTTGAGTTCATCATAGTGCCTTCTATAATGAAGGTTATACTTTTGTGGTATTGGATGTTACTCTGCCAAGGGTCGCTAATATGACACCATTTAGATACGTCAAGAATCATATGGAGATTGTGAATGTTCAATAGGGGATTCGTCACTTTCAGATGTAATGGATTATGATCTACATTTCATTCAATTAAGTTGATAATGAAATCTTTGATCTGTGTACTCATAAGTTGAAAAGAGTTTTGGACTTACATTGACTTAATTGCAGGATGAAAGATATGATTGATAATT
>CAIGRQ010189648.1:0-11812 GCA_903798375.1 Fraxinus sp. D2006-0159
CTTCATCATTCCTCCTCTAAGACATGCTCCTTCCATGAGTATCACCATAATTCTATTACAAGCTTCAAAACACTCGATTTTGATCGAAGTTTCGTAACTACAAAACAACATGAAAACACGCATCAAAACGTTCAAAAGTACTCAAGATCAAACCAAAAACTAAGATTTAAAGGTACTTGTTTAATGAGTTAATTACACTCATCGGAATGAAGAGGTCTTATGACTTTTCTCAACGATAGTGAGAGGCAAGGGAAAAATATCTCGCAAAGCTACGAATATGCATATGCCGAGGCACTAAATAAACATCCCTACGAGGCAAGGTTTAAATATATCACGAATAGCTCTCCAATTATTGGAAACTTATCAGCAACCTCGAATAGACAATGTCTACTTCTAAACTCGACAATAGTGAGAAGCGAAGGATAAACTTCTCGTAAAGCCAAAAATAAGCATCTGGGAAGGAAAAGAAAAAACATTCTACAAGGCGAGGAATAAACATCTGCAAATAGCTCTCAAACTATTGAAGACTTACAAGCATCCTCGGATAAAGCCAATAGGGGATTTCCACCCCTTCTAAGGCAACAGAGGAGATGACCGAACTCACATTTGATAGACCATTAAGTCAACCATCCTTAATTCAAGATAAGCATTGGTTGTTGCTATGCTAAACATAGTCACAACTCCAATGTGTAACAGGAGAGATCAAGATAGAAAACACCTCAAAGAGAAAAAGGTTGAGGATGAAGTTCTAAACCCAGAAATAGGGACGAGGCACTCATCTATTTTTCTTATAACCACTTGTACAACCATAACATAATTGATTGCAGTGATATCGCCTTCCACCTTCAGCAAACCAATCAAAGAAAAAATTGACGACCATAAAGGAATGCATCCCCACCTAGGCAGGTTCAGTAGCCTTGGTAAAAAGGACAAGACAATCCCATCTGGATGATGCCTACTGTAGGCAAGATAATAATGGAAAAGTCCCATTGGAGGTCCCTATGTTGGAGAAAAGACTAGGAATGTCCAAAAGAATTATATAAGAGAGGCCAAGGACCCCATGGAAAGTTTCATAATCAACAACAGCCAATCTCAAGTAGGCTAGGAAGGTACAACCTAGTACTTTCACCCAAGATATATGATAGATTTGCACTACCCCCACTGCGATGCCCTAGTGGTAAGGGCCATTGTTGCATGAAATGGTCTTAAAAGAATGCTAGTGGATAATGGGAGCTTGGTTAATATCATATTTGGAGCTACCTTTGACAAAATGGTAGTAGACCACAAGCGACACCATGAGCTCCCCCTCTGTATGGTTTTACTGGTGACGACATCATCCCAAGAGAAAAAAATACCCTAGCAGTGGAGATGGGAACTACACGTCAAACTGCCCACCACTTCATGGAATACTTGGTAGTGGACAACAGGTTAGCATATCATTGAGTGCTAGGAAAACTTGTTCTAAAGGAATAGTAGGCCAGTACCTCCATTTACCACCTATACCTAAAATTCTCAACTACAAATGGCATTGCTATAGTTAGAAGTGATCAGACGGGGGCAATGGAGTGTTATTTGAACTTCCTAAAAAAGACAGAACCTCGATGTAACTTTCCATGTGAAAAACCTAGATGGAACTTTCCAAATTTTGAGAAGGTACATGATGAGGTTGAACCTCTTAAGTTTGCCTTTGGTGCTAACTCCGAGAAGTTCTTGGGCTACATGGTCAACCAGATGTGCATAGAGGCTAACCTTAAAAAGGTAAAAGCTTTGATTGAAATGAGGTCCCATAAAAAACCGAAAAAGGTACAATACTTAAAAAATCGAAAAAGGTACAATGCTTAATTGGACGTATGGCAGTCTTAAGCCACTTCGTCTCAAAGGCTTTAGACAAGTGCCTGCCTTTCTTTAAAATTCTTAAGGGTGGAAATAAATTCCAATGGATGGAGAAGTACGAAGAGGCCTTCCAAGGGTTGAAGAATCTCCTAAGAGTGACCTTTTTCTTCTCAAAGCCTAAACCTATGAACCACCGCAACTATATTTGGTTGTATCTGATAAGGCCATAAGCTCAATTCTCGTAAATGAATAATGCAAGCACCGGCTGCATGTTTACTATGTAAGTATTGCACATTTACCTATGGAGGCCCACTACCCTGACATGGAAAAGTTATCTCTCTCCCTGGTTACCGCTTCTAGAAAGTTGAGGTCGTACTTCCAGGCTCATAGCATACATGCTAACCAACTTCCCACTCAAACTATGTGGTGATGTTTGGATTTAAAGCTACCAACAATGTGGTAAGAGTATGAAGTCCTAAGAAATAGATGAAGAGGCAGACGCATCCCTCTTCAGGACCCGCTCACTTACAACCACGTAGTCCTCTTTTGGATAGCAGTCTATTTTCTTAAAAGTGGGTGCTAATAACTCTATGGTATTAGGGATGCAATATTTCTCCCTAATATAAAAAAGGTCAGCAGAACTTATGGAGAAAGGTATTGTAGAAGCCCCTCAACCCATCCCATAATCAATGAGGCTGTCGTTCGTATCCCAAATGAGCCGACCTAACCTCATAGCTTGGGCTAGTTCGATAGTAGAGGTAATGGTTACACCAACCTCTGAGGCTAAGCCCCTAATATCTACTTCCCAGTCACCATTACCATAATGGGAAGAAGAACACATTGTGAAGAATTTTTTGTATAGAAAAATTACAAAAAATTAGAAAGAATGGGGATTTGGTTGGAGGTCTCTTTCAAAGAAGAAGAAGAAGAAGTGGATCGTAGTCGCCAGAGTTTGAATGGTTGCCAAAGAAGCTCTAAGTGTTCTTAAGGTTTGAAATCAGATTT
Source organism: Fraxinus sp. D2006-0159 (assembly GCA_903798375.1). Classification (NCBI taxonomy): domain Eukaryota; kingdom Viridiplantae; phylum Streptophyta; class Magnoliopsida; order Lamiales; family Oleaceae; genus Fraxinus; species Fraxinus sp. D2006-0159. The sequence continues at coordinate 2,839 of CAIGRQ010189648.1, forward strand.
GCAAAAGTAAAGTTTCAAATGAATAAGGGCTTTCCTTATATAGGTAAAGTCAAAGAATCCCAACCATTAGATATGAGTATAATGCATTTGGGACATTCATCTGGTCTCCAATATGAACCATCCACCTCATGAGATGCTTTGCACTCAACGATTCAGATTAATGCATTGACACCATGCACGCTCAAAGATGCACGCCTTGAAACATACCCCTAGTTGACGTGGTCATTGTTGGATTCAACTCACGTCCACGTGGCTATATCTCCTCGGTTTACCCTTCACATCACTGTCCACTCGTTACTATCCACTCGTTACAATTAATGTTTGACAAAGAGTCAGCCGCCCTACCCAATATAGCCTCACACTAATAGTGATTTATTACATGTCTCATCAATCACTTCTAAAAGAACTTCAGATCCTAAACGGCGGGCGGCATCAGATTCTACTGGATCATGGCCAATTTTTATTGAAGAGCTTCTGGTGGTAGAGGGCCTCGGATGTTTTTGTTGAGCCTCTGTGTAAGCTGGGAGCTTCAGTGCTTCGTATATAAGGAGCCTCTATTCTTACCTGTGTGCGCTTTACATGGACTTTCGGGATTAGGATTGGAGGAACGTCGGTCTATTTTGGCTTTGGTTCTTGAAGGAGCTTCGGATTGAAGAGACATCGGTTCATCTTTGCTCCGGTTCTTGAAGGAGTGTCGGATTGAAGGGACGTCAATTCATCTTGGCTCCGATTTTTGTGGCTACCTACGTTGACATGTAGTTTACGTGGCAGCCCATGTGGAGTGATGATTTGGAACTCCTAATTTTTGGGGGGTAACAATAGTCCCCCAAGTCTATACATCATTATTCATGTAATGCATGGACTTTTTGATGCCGGGTGATCTTTTGAGAGGGATCGGTTCTATCCTTCTGAGGTGGCTCACCTTTTGAGGGTCCCTGTGCATTCCTGATACCAACCAGTCTAGTTCATTTGTTCACAAGGCTTTGTTCCCCATGTTTGGGGTGAGCAACATAGTCGAAGTTTATAACTGAAGTTGGAAGCGTTTTGATATAGTAGCCTCGGCTTGGAATTTTCGAGGACTTCGTTATTATATTATATCATTTTTGCAAAATACGAAGAATTCTTAAATATGGTACTTCAAAGATTTGATGTTGTTGGCCCTTCCCAAGGTAGAACAATCATGATGGTGCAGTTCTCGATACACGCTACTGCCGCTGCATTTAATGTGTAATCATGGTTGTCTCTTCTCCTTCCCCTTTCTTTTCCAAGCTTGGTAAAGCGCGTACATCTGACGCCTTAATCTAGACCCTTGAATTCAAAACGTCTAGGGCAATGTGTGGCTCTGATCTTGACCTTTAGAAGCACGGCTAGATGGATTAGATTCTAATCCAACGACTAGGTTTGAACCTTTGTACTTATAAAAGGAAATTGCCTTTGAGAAGAATTCTTTTTCTTTCTTTCATATGAATTCATACTTATAAGCCTTCATTTTTTTAACAATACTGCATACTTGAGTTTCTTGCGCGCTTCTACCTATTCGTTGGAGCTACTTCCAAACTTTCAGGAGATTTGCTGAAGTGTATGTATTCGCATTCGTCACCTTCCCTTTTCTAAGAAATCCCGTAAATGCTGTGAGATGCTATTTTTTTTATTAATGGCTTCTTCTTCTTCTTCATCTGAGGGTAGTGCGGGGGTGCACAGGCTAGCGGGTGAGATAGGGATCCAAGTTACTCCTATTGCCTAGCTTGCTAGGGCTGTTGAAGCTGGCAGGGGTACAACTACATCTGGGAGAGGGTCTGAAAGTGAGGATGACGGGATGACTTGGGGGGCAGCCAAAGTTCCTTCGAACGCTACTCCGACCAAACTAGCTAAACTTAGGGTGAAATGTAAGATTCCCTATAATATCGAGCTTCTATCCCCTTTCCCAAATGAACGACCCTGCTATTCGAGGCAGGGATGTGTTGCCGCTAGTGAATTTCTGCTGAAATCAGGACTTCGTCTCCCGATCTATCCCTTCTTCAGAACTGTCCTTAGGTTATATGGACTGGCCCTTACCCAACTTTCTCCAAATGCTTGGGCTCAATTAGTTGGGTCTTATATCTTTTGGAAGTAGACCTTATTGGGCAAAGATATGTCCCTTTATGTTTTTCAGACCTTTTTCCAGCCTAGGTCGCTAGGCAAGGGGGGCTCGAAGGGTTGGTACTCTATGTGTCCTTGGGGGGCACGCTCCCTTAGTGACGGGTCTTTCTTCGTTCATCAAATGGTGGAAAGAGACTTGGTTCTAGGTTCGGGAGAAGTAGTAGGAGTGTGAGGGTGATACTGTCCCCTTCGTCAAAGTTCCAACCTCCTACTCCAAACCTAGTGAGTGCCACTTTATAGCTTCTTCCTACAGTTGTCGAATAATTCCTTTTTAACTGACTCAATTTTTATCATTTCTTTTCAAGAGTTGTTGAATGTTTCGAGCTTGATAAGGGTCACTGGGAGGTCTTGTCAAATATATATAGATTGCCCTCTTCAGTTCAACATTTCGACAACTTAATCGTTTCCCAACTATTCTACAAAAATCTAAGCTTGATGGCCTCTAGAGGTAGGAAATTCTCATCGATATCTCCGATGTAACATATGCTTACATGTTATTTCACTCTCCTGACTTTAGGTTTTTTTTCGCAAAAAATTTTGACAGGAGAAAATTCCCCACCCCGATATGGCTACGATTTTGGCTGCCACTTCGACCTCTAGCAGGAAGGAGGTGAAAGGCACATCTGCTAGGAGGAGGCAGATAATGAAGAAGATTGAGAGGGTCAGCAAGGAAGCTGTATCTAAAAACAGGATGGGCTTTCCCAAGCAGATAAAAGAAAAAAGGCTGTCGGGGTGAGTAGTTCTTCCGACATCCTCCCGCCTTGCACAGGGGCTCCTGTTGGGGAGAAGTTGTTGGTGGCCTCAATCGTTGCCGTTAGTGGGGAATAGAAGCATCCTACTGTCATGGAACCCTTGAGGCAAGAGCCTGCCAAGAAGACCAAGGCCACTAACTCCGAAAGGGGGCCTCTGTCCAGATTGTCTGCTGAACTTGACCCTCAGGTCCTCACTCCATTGCCTCCTAAAACCCAAACTACCACGACGACTTTCCACACATTTTGGACCGACAAATGGAAGAACTTCGTTGAAACAAGTGACGCCGTGGACGTTGTATCTACTATGGGAGCTCAGGCAACTAGGTCATTTGGTATGGCCATTGAAACGGAGGCTCTCTTCCAGATGCTTCAGAGAAAAAATAGAGAATTTGTGGAGAGAGCTCGCAAGCCGAAGAGTTGGCTACTAAAGCCAAGATGGAGATTGAAGCCCTTAAGGAGAGAGAGGCTGAAGGATATGCTAAGCTCATTTCTGTTTTGGCAGAAATGAATCCTTGAAAAATGAAGTTCATGAATATCAGAGTGAAGTGGCTGCCATGACGAAGCGAGTGGAGACCTCTAATGCCTACCAAAAACTTGCTGCTGAAGTTCTTGAGAAGGCTAATCATGAGAATACAGAGCTGAAATGGAAAATGGAGGAACTATCCTCCCAAGTAACTGGCCCTTAGAAGAGGGAAAGACTGTTCACAGTGACACTGAGCTTGCCAGTGCCAATGCTGAACACAACTTCTTAGCCAACTTCCACCTTACTGAACACTATCAGCAGTTCAATGCTTATTGGCAAAGGTATGCCTATAATGAGATGATTGAATGGCTAGAGAGTCATGGCCATAGGGTTCGGACTTTCGACCTTTAGGCTGAATTTTTGGAGGATGAAGGGGACGAGGGGGAAGCTCGAACTTCAGCGGAGGCAGAAGCCATGTCAGAAGTTGTTGAAAAGGTCAATCCCGTCGAGGCTGGGGCCATAGTACCTTTTGAGCCATCCCAGTCCCCCTTTCCTTGAGTCTTTAATGTTTGATGTAAGGATCCCCGGTCCATCTTATGTAAATCAATTTCTTGTTAATGGAATCTCATATTTTTCTACTCTTGCTGACATCGTAGGATTCTTACAAGGATGTTTTATGTTTATAAGTTTTTCTATCGTTGCTTGCTTGTCAGTAACTAACATTTTACTATCTTTTGAGCAAACAAATCACGTATTCGTATGATGAAGTACTAGAGGTTTAACTTCGAGACAATTAGTGTTAGCTAGGATGCATATCAATCCGTTTGATTGTGCAGGTGTTGCCTTCTTTTCGTCCGAAGTTCTTCATTTCGTCCGACCCTCATTGTGGATTCATAAATTTTCTTTGGTAGGAAGGTTTGTCCTTACAGAAGTTGCTTTTATCAAAGCCGAAGTACCATTTCAAGAAGCCGTGATATGTAACGTCCCAATTCACTCAAGCGTTTGACCTAGACATTCATACTATCCATGGAATTTGAGTAATGGATTGGACTGCTGGGAAGGGATGGGATAATTCAACTGCACAAGGTTAGCAGGTGCTATTGGCCTTCAAGAAGCAGGGGCTGGTTCATTTTCCAAACTCACAACCTTGGATGGTTTCTTGTTCCCCTGGAGACAGTTGTACTAGACCAACTCCCAATACATGCTCAGCCGTATTAAATCAAATACACAATGATGGGCATTTATTTACTTGTATGACTCCCAAAATCCATCCACATGCTGACATCCTGTCGCGGGATGCACGCGCCAATCTGGGACATTTCTAAAGGGAACCGTTCGGGTTCTATGGCCTGGATTGTACAGAGATTTGGACATTTCTGATCATCAAGACCTTGATTTGTTGGTTGAGATTCATCTCATTTTTCATATAAAACTCAGAATCTCAGCATTTCAACACTTTATTTTGCTACAAATTATATCATCTTCTGAAATCTTTCCATCAACGAGTTTTCGAACATTCTGTTTTCATTTTGTGATTGGATTTTAGGAACGCTTCACAATACTTTTGAGCGAATGGCCCCCAAAAAGGAATATGCCAAACCTGATATGGCCACGATCCTTAAGGTTACCTCTCGAAAATCTTCCTCAAGGGTTAAGTAGAGGCCATAATGCCTTGTCAGGGATTCTTCCATGAAAGATGCAGGGAGGGAGCTTTCCCGAGAAAACCAACGTGCAACTGATAAGGGCAAGGAGATAGTTGAAGAATCCTCAAAGAAGATGAAATTGACACCTGTGGGGGGTGTTAAAGTAGATTCAGAATTGTATCTTATGGGGAAAAGGTGGTTCTCTAACTGCCTAAACTGTTCCAGGCTTCTATTGATGCTACAGTCGGAGAGCGGCTTCGGGAGGTTAGTGAAGACACCGAAGATACTACATCAATGGCCGCAAAGGCTACTCAGAGAATTGTGGAGAGGACACCAGGAAAGTCTGGAAACTTTCTTGGGGGTCGTGATAGTAAGATTTCTTTGACTATGATAGAGATACTACCGCCCGAGGTTCAAAGTGCCACCAAGGCCTTTAATAAATTTTGAACTGAAAGGTGGTAGGATTACGTGGCTACTTGCGATGCAGTGGACCTTACTGCGACCCTGGTGAGCCAGAATGCTGGGGCTTTTAGGATGGTACTGGAATGCTAGGAATTTCTGGCTAACATTCAACAAGGAACCAGGCCTCATATGAAAAATTGAACGTCATTGAGGTAGAATTAAAGAAGGTCAAGGTCGATGCTAACGAATTGATAGTTCAGAAGGCTGAAGATACAACAAAGTTAGTATCTGCTCTTTCTGAAATTGATGCCCTGAAGCAGGAGGTTTACAAATCGCAGTGTGAAGTGGCATCGCTAACCAAGAAGGCGGATACTTCCAACAACCATCAAAAGCTCGCTGCTAAGGCTCTAGAGAGAACTAATGCTCAGTTAAATGTTATTGACGCTGAATTGAAAAGGGCCAAGGCAGAAGCTGATGAGTTAAAGGTTTAGAAGCTTGAGGATGTTTCCAAGTGAACCTCTATGATTTCCAAGGTTGAGACCTTGAGGTAAGAGGTGGTTATGCTAACCAAGAAATTGGATACCTCCCTCAATCAACAAAGGCTCACTGCCAAGGCTTTGGAGGAAGCGCAATTTCAGCTAATCGCTAGCAGGGATGCTGGAGACTTTATAGAGAAGCCGGTGGAGTGGTACGCCAACGAGTGTAGCATGTATGAACTGGACATCGTTGATGGGGGTGATATTGCAGTGAGGAATTATGTATCCAACTTCTACCATACGGAGGAGTATCAACGCCTCGGTGTCTTCTGGAGGAAGTTTGCTTATAACGAGGTTATCAGTAAGATAGAGGAATTGTTCCCTGGTATTGATGCCTCAGAATTGAAGGCAGAATTCATCGAAGAGAAAGTGCATCAGACTTCCACAGAAGATGATTGTGTGGAGGTGGTGCCAGCACGAGCTCGATCAGAATAAGTGACTTCCAACCCCACTACTGAAGATGAAGCGCCTTTCCTCCCCCACCCTAAAGAATAAGCTAGGTTTTACATTTTCATCTGTAAAGACCCTGGGCCTCCTACTGTATTTTTAATTTTGATGAATGAAAGTTCTTTTGTCCATTATTCATTGTTTTCCAAACACATTTGAATGGGATTGTACCCTAATAGGGCATTAGTCATAGTTGAATCTTATCAATCGTTGACTTAGTAAACTTTAGTTGAACTAAGTGAAACTAACTAGCTAAATTTTATCTCCTCTGCATGGTGGATGGTTTGTCCATGCAGGGGCTTTCCCCTAACGTTCAAACACGTCGAAGGAGGGCATGTGAGGTCAGCTTCGGAATTCAAGCGAGGAGATCCCTTCTAGGTGCCATCGTCCTCTCTTCCGAGGTGCCTATGCTTTCCTGCATAACGGATGGTTCGTCCATGCAGGGGCTTCTCCCTGACATTCAAACACGTCGAACGAGGGCATGTGAGGTCAGCTTTGAAATTCAAGCGAGGGGATCCCTTCTGGGTGCCATCGTCCTCTCTTTCGAGGCGTCTACGCTTCCCTGCATAGTGGATGGTTCGTCCATGCAGGGTTTCCCTCCTGACATTCAAATACATAGAAGGAGGGCATGTGAGGTTAGCTTCAGAATTCAAGCGAGGGATCCTTTCTGGGTGCCATCGCCCTCTTTTTCGAGGCGTCTACACTTTCTTGCAAGGTGGATGGTTCGTCCATGCAGGGGCTTCCCTCCTAACGTTCAAACACGTCGAAGGAGGGCATGTTCTGTGAGACTTCTAGGAATCAAGGGTTTTATTTATTTGCATGGGCTGTAATTTACATTCGTTGGTAGTACATTTGTAGTTGTTCGACATTCCATGGATGAGGCTGGACCTTCCCATTCATGTCTTTAATCCAGTAAGTCCCTGGCTGGACTTCTTTTTTTATGCGATAGGGTCCCTCCTAATTGGGTCCCAAAGTGCCTGCTTCGGGTTCTTTGGAAGATAAGAAAACTCTCCGGAGCACCAAATCTTCAATCCTGAAAGACCTCTTCTTTACCCTGACATTGAAGTATCTCATCATTTTCTTTTGATACGTAGCCATTTTAACTTGAGAATCATCCCTCTTTTCTTCAAGCAGGTCAAGCCCACATCTCATCATTTCATCGTTACTTTCTTCATTGAAGTGTATCCGCCTATGAGATGGGAGACCTACTTTGACAGGGCTCATAGTCTCGATCCATATGCCATCAAAAATGGAGTTTTGTTGGTGGCCGTCCGGCTCGTGGTTCTAATGGCCCACAAAACATGGGATAACTCATCCACTCAGACCCCTTTCTAAGCGTCAAGCTTTCTTTTCAGGTTGTATTTGATTGTTTTGTTTACAGCTTCAACTTGCCCATTTGCTTGAGGGTGATGCGGGGAAGAGAAGTACTTCTTTATGGCCAATTCCTCACACATCTCTCTGGCTTTCTTGTTATCAAATTGTTTACCATTGTCCGAAATGATTGAATGGGGGATACCAAACCTGCAGATGAGGTTTTTCCAGAGAAATTTTGAGGTAGTGGGCTCGATTATTTTCATAAGTGGCTCAGCTTCCACCCATTTCGTGAAATAATCTATGGCGACGATGGTAAAGCTTTCGCTTCCCCTTCCCTTAGGCAGAGGTCCAATTAGTTCAATTCTCCATTTCGCAAATGGCCAAGGACTAGATACTACATTCAATTCTTGTGAAGGTTGTCATTGGATGGTGGTGAATCGTTGGCACTTGTCACATCTCCAGACGAAATGTTGCGTATCTTTTTTCAAGGTAGGCCAATAGTACCCTTGCCTCAATCCTTTTGTGCTAGCGACCATCCGCCAGTGTGATTGCCACAAGCGCCCTCATGAATTTCTCTAAGTACATAATCCGCATGTTCTCCTCCAATGTACCTCAACCGGGGCAATGAAAATTCGCGTTTATACAGTATGTCGTCCGGAAAAATGAAATGGACAGCTCTTTTTCTGAGTTTTTGGCTTCTTCTTTCTGAGAAGGTAGGATCTGGTCCTTTAAATAAGATATGATTTGCTTCATCCAGTGAGGCATTTCTTCCATCCACATCACCATTTCTCCGACCTCGATTGAGGGCCTGGACAGATACTCTATAGAGACAGCTGTGAGTAGTTCGAAATCTCGACTACTTGCTAACTTGGCCAATGCATCAGTATTTGCATTATATGACCTCGGAATTTGTATTACTTGGAACCTTTCGAAGGGATGGGACAAAGCTCATTACTAACTTCAAATAAGTTGCCATAGTCTTGTCCCTTGCTGAAAAGTTCCCATACACCTGGCTAACTACTAGCTGGGAATCACTACTGGTGATGAACCTCTAGATTTGCAGTTCCTTGGCCAACCAGAGCCAGCCAGAAGGGCTTCATACTCAACTGCATTGTTTGTGGCCTCGAAGCCGAACCTCACAGCGCATGTTAGTTTGTGACCTTTCAGACTAACCAAAACAACTCTTGTCCCTGACCCTGTGTCCCCAGAAGATCCATGTTCGTGCTAAACCCGCAAGCGTACGGGATCATTACAAGTAATAAAATTGATGAGTCAAGA
>CAIGRQ010189692.1:0-14520 GCA_903798375.1 Fraxinus sp. D2006-0159
TTTAGTAATTATAATTATATATAATCATGACCTGAATTTTGAAATGTAAACTCTATCTTCCTTATTTTTGAATTGTAATATTGAAAAGTAGGGTTTTAGGTAATTTACTCAAAAAAAAAAGGAAAGAAAAAAAGAAAAAGAAAGATACTCAAAAATGATTTTACTTCTTTTTAGCCAAACATGCCAACAAAATTAGCGTTTCTGTTGGGTGGCAGTGAAACGCGATGGAGAAATACAAGACAGTTGGAGAAGAAGAAGAAAGGAAACAAGAAATTTGGAGCTGGGGCGCTGGTACAGAAGGACAACTAGGAACAGGGAGGCTGCAAGATGAGCTCACCCCTCAACTCCTCCGCTCTCTCTCCTCTTTTGCCCCAATCTCTTCCCTATCCTGCGGTGGCGCCCACGTCATTGCACTAATCTCTGGTAATGTAGTCTATATGTGTGTGTTTTGTGTAAGATTACCATCTATGGGATGTTTTCTTGATTGTATATATGTATACAGATTAACAGTACTTACAGTAATGGAATATATGTTTTCACCCTCCATTATATCTGTCTCTATAATTGGTTGTGTTTATGGGTGTAGATGGAAGATTGTTGACGTGGGGGAGAGGCACTTCTGGGCAATTGGGCCATGGGGAAATGGTTAATAGCTTACAGCCGAAGCCAGTAAAGGCGGTTGAAGGCCTTGTTATTAGTCATGCCTCTGCTGGCTGGAACCACTCTGGATTTGTTTCAGGTTTTCTGCTCTCACCATTCGCTTGTAAAATTAACTAATTGTAAGAAATGGAATTAAGAGTTTATAGGGACTTAAAAAGTTGAAAGCTTTTTTAGAGATAGGCTAATGAAATTGATGCCCTAGTGTTTTTTGGTTGATCTATTTTTTTGAAAGAATCTTACTACTTTAGATATTTGCTGAAGTTTTCCTGTTTTCTGGTGATTTATTGATTTAGTGAGTCTGGATGTTAGATTGCTAAAAATGAGAGATTGATGCCCCTTTCAATACTTCTTTATGTTTGGTGGCACCAAATTCGTACACTGGATTACATCTTACATGCATTTTTCACAATTTTGATTCAGGAATTTGAATCTCCAAGTAGTCTATCATAGCTTCAATTTCGACAAAAGTTATTAATCTTTTAAAGGCTTAAATCCTAGTACTCGAGCGTTCATTCTGGAGGATCGTGATCGATTACGTTTTCTTTTCTCAGACACTGGTTTGGTATTCACCTGTGGCGATGGTTCATTTGGTCAGCTTGGGCATGGTGATTTTAAATCGCAATGTACTCCAGTAAAAATTTCATATTTCAGTTCTAAGCACGTTGATCAAATTGCTTGTGGCATGCGTCATTCACTAGTCTTACTAAAAGGTAATTTTGCAAGAAACTTTTTGCGGTCTTTGTTTAATAAATCGAAATCTATTCCAAATTACTCTTGTAATTAAAGGATTATTGCATTAAAAGGAAAGTTCTAATAATTAAGTGGAACTGTTGCAACGGTATTTATGAAGATATGTTGAAATAATTTAGGGATTTAATGCGAACTAGAAAGGGTTGGGATGGAGGAGGAATTATTTAAAATGAGAAGTATGATTTGGATGTTCCCTTACAAAAAAACCTCTCCATACTCTATACGTTTGAAGGCCAAACTCTCCGAACTCGCCCAACTTGTCGGGTGGAGAGTTAGTTCTACTTTGATTGGTGGCCTTTTTTAATAGGATTAAATTAGCTTTTGTTATCTATAAAGTAGGTCTTTTAAACGAACAAGTTAAAAGATTGCTATCTTTCATTTCCTCTAGAATAAATGAATACAAGTAGAAGGTGCTTAGATAGTAATAATATTGCAAAATTTTAATTAGTGGATACTAATTCTACTACTAGTTGCATACAACGTAAAAATAAGTTACAAACTTAGGTTTAAAATTTGACACTACATATAATAACTCAATACTAACTACTAATTAAATCAACGCTATGTGAAAGGTTTTTCAAATTTTAGTACCTACTGTAGAGTTTGTAGAAAGGAGAGATGCTTGCATCTCCCCCTACATGGACTTTAGTTAAAGTCATATTTGTTGATTTGTTAAGTGCATGATTGGCAAAGCTTAAGTTATAATGTAAACTTGCCAAATGTATTTTTTATTCACATTTCATAAGACCCACAATTACTACTCACTAATTGTCCAAACATTCCGTAGACCTATCCATCAACACTTAAAAACACTGCCAAATGTACTTTAAGGAACGTGTGTGAATGTATACTACTGCCCATCCACAAGGCGAAGAAGGTGACCTGATTGATATGTTATAAAATTGTGAGATGAAAGGAAAATTATCCGAGGGTTGACATTCAACTATAGTCATAAGTGCTTGGGGATGCTAAAACATATTTCCTTTCATGAGATTTCAGCAAATGCACACACCAACTAGGACTGACAAGCAGAGCATAAAAAATCCTCATTATGAGAAGGAATATAATAAAGGTCTAGGGCAATCTTTTTGATAGACAAGTTCTTGCCTGATATTTGCAGTTGTTTTTATTCCACGAGAAATTGTAAGTAGTAAACTAAAAAAATAGGATATGTAGCTCAGTAATGTCCTCAACAAAATTGTGTATAGACAAGTAGGGGTCTATTAATTTCTTTTACTGAGAGAAAATCGATTGTACTATGTGTATATAATTATAATGATTTACATAATAATTCACATACACATGATGTGGTGAGATATGATTAGGTCAAATTTTTTTCAACCAAATAAAAAAAAACTACCCCCCTTGACACTTCATCTTTATGTAAACTATTATGTAACTCCTTATCTACAAGTAGCATTATTCATTAGTTAAAGATGTTACTCTACTCAATCAAATTTTGGACCAAACAGAGTATAGACGATGTAAGTAGGCCAATTCAGTTTTTACATGCACAGAGGATCACATTTTTTATTCTACTAAATTTGGAACCTTGGCTTCCCCTTAGTGTAAAATTCATCGTTCTTGATTGGATTTTCCCAGTTCTCCAAAAGAAATGGGAGAACTTCATAGAAGAATTACAAGTCTAACTCTTCGTAAGAACACAGATGTGTAATGTTACTGGATTTTTTTCAAATCTGTATTCTGTTTCCTCCAACCCCTATGCACCGAAATAACCAAAGTGAATAGAGAAAGAAAAACAAAGTTCCTTTATGTTTCTTTTAGTTGTTAAGAATTGTGACAATTTCAAACATCTATATGCTAATATGTTATATTCAACATGTATGATCTCAATCTAATTTTAGACAACCACGCTATAGATCTGATGTATAACATTAGTTGATGCAGATCCTTTGGGAGATCAAGTGTATGGATTTGGTTCTGGAAAACGTGGCCAGTTGGGTATATCTAATGATAAAGTCAAATCCATAAGTCTTCCTCAGATTACTTTGGGTTTGACTGATGTCAAAATCACCAGTATTAATGCAAATGGAGATCATAGTGCAGCATTATCTGGTAAGTCCTGCAAAATAACTCTTTTACAACTTGGCCGATATCATGGCTTCCAGATCCATCACACTCTCCTTCAGGTAGCAGCAAAGTAGACAGCTCTAATAAATGATTATAATTTATAACCATTGGCCAAATGGGGGTGGATTGGGCTGGGGGATCTCTCGCTACATTTTCAAATTTTTCTTGATTAATACTGGATTTATGTAGAAATTTTTTACTAGATACACCGTACGTGTATATTTTGCCCCTCCAACATTCCCCCACCCCCGCGTGAAAATCCTGGCCCTGCCACAGACTATAACGGGGAACAGCTTTTGGAATCTTGGGATTTCTTGCTAAGAACGATGCACACCTTAGTTTTTTATATATAAAGAGAGGAACTTTTAACGCAACCTAGGCAAATAAACTTTGTGAAAACTCGTGCAGATTAAAAATCTTACAAGCCATCATGATTATCCTCTTTATTTGTTTTTGTTTACGTTGTTTTTGCTGGCACCATTAATTAGCTGGTGGGCATCTGTACACATGGGGAAGAGGGTTTCACGGTGCCTCGGATTCGTATATTCCGCATTGTTTTCCTGCAGATTTGTCGTTCAACCAGGTTGCTCTAGGATGGAACCATGCTTTAGTGCAAACAAGTATGAGACTTATAAATCTGTGTGTGTGTGTGTGTGTGTGTGTGGAACACACGAAGGAGAAAGCTAACTGGGGAGTTGCATGTGTCCAATTAATATTTGAATACCTTTTGCAGGTGAGTATAAAGTGTTTATGCTCGGGGGCTATCACCCTGGAGTACTTGGTGATCCTCAGAAAATGGCCTCAATGAAGCACATTTCTGGTAATTTAAGATGGTAATCTGACTCTTATACTAACTGAAAGCTTCATTAATAAAACCCGTTAACTTTATGCAATAGACTATCACGTGAAAATTGGACATTTAAAGAACCCAAAAGAAGAAAATGGATGTGTGGACCAAGACTAAACCATCACCAACGTAGAACTCAGAAAAAGATTTTTTTTAAAGAAAAGAGTCTGACCTTTGAACTAAGTGTATTAATTGGCATCCATTAATGCTATTTACTAGATTCATGAGGATTTGTATTTTATTCGACAGAAGAATCAAATGGAGGGATCCTGCAAAGAATTCCTAATCTTGATGAAACAGAAGTTCTACATATTGCTGCAGGTGCCGAGCACTCGGCTTTAGTAACAGGCAAGAGCTCATTTCAAGCTGTAGCTTGGAAAATTAATCTTGAAGTTGACTTAGTTTTCCATCTTCTAAATATACAGGGGACGGATCAGTAATGACATTGGGTTGGGGTGAACACGGTCAGCTTGGCTTGGGGGATACTGTTGATCAAACCGACCCTCAGGTGGTGAGCTTAGGTCATAACCTAGCCGAGGAACGTGCCGTATCCAGAGTCTATTGTGGGAGTGGGTTTTCCTATGTTTTAAGGACATATGATGGATATTCAATAAGCAAAATCAACGAATTAAGATTTACAGTTTGCCATCCAACTATCTGCCCCAGCTCGTAAGAAGAGATTATTTGAAACTGGCGATTCTACAATTCTCTTGAAAATATGTGCTTTAAGCTTGGGAAGTTGAAACTTCAAAGCCTTGTTTGTTTGCTGTTGTACACTATTTGATGGAGAGGGAAAGCAAACAATTGAAACTGATCTGTGCAGATTATATGTACGAGAATATACAAGAACCTCGTTCTCTATGGCACAAAACATTTGGTGAAGCTAAAGCATCTCTCTTGGCCTTAGGCTGGCAACTGTGAATCAAAAGTGTCCAGCCCAAACCCATGTTTGGTGTAGAGGATTCTGCTGCACAGGATAAAAAAACAAGATTTATTCAGCACATTCGAGTTGAGCATTATAAGCATAAAACTTTTGTATATACCTGTTCAATGTCAAGTGGAATGTAGTTTCCAAGTTTCTTCTCTCGTGCGACTTATGTTACGTTTCCTGCGGATAACATTTCATTGTCTCTGCTTGAAACTGTAATTTTGATGTCTTAGAATTCGCTCCTTATAGATTAGCTTTTCGAAGGAGATTGAATTGTAAGCCTTTGTTTTGCACGGTGCAGTAAATTCAGTAACCTTCTCTATCCTCTTTCATAGGCCAAATTATGTGCTCTTTGTTTACAGAATGGAGTAAAGTGGGTGAATTCTTGCCATAAAAGTCGAATCCATATAAAAGAACAGATTGAATTACAAAGGATACAAAACATGTATCAATGGTTACATACAAGACACGATTTAAAAGGCAAATAAATGACGACAATTTTGTGGAAACCCAGTCAAAAAAAGGCTGCTCTCGTACATCGTGCATTCATGTGATAATAAGAAGGTTGTTTTCATATCGGCCATTGTGAGTGATGGGTCGCAGAGGATCAACTTTCCATATGCCATCAACGATAAACTTAAGCTGCAAATGTCATAGATACACATGAATGTCCAAAAACAATGACCAATATTGGCGAGGAGTGAACATGAACCAACCTCGTATCTACCAAGATACAACGTCAGGTACACAAAAAAGATGCCTGTTTTCGATTTCTCCATCTTTCTCTGCAATTCAATACTGCACTCATTCTACCAATCAAGAATCCAAAATCAGATAGAAATGTTTGCATGCTAATTTTCATGTTTTTCTCTTCTACTGTCGCGTAGATAGAGAAAGTCGTCAACAAAATTCCATGCTCTTGAATCCATTTAATGCAAAAAGGTATTTTCTGCAACAATCAAACACTAGTACCAAATACCTACTATACATTGTAGAAAATACCTCACCTGAGTTGTCCAACCGTCAAATGAGCCAGCTAAGAGAACCTCTGAAGCTGATTTTGGCCAAACTATGCATACAGCACGAAGAAGTTGCAAAGCTCTATGGGCACTGTCTATCCTCTTCTGCTTCTCTTCCAACATCTTTTGCGCGTCACTGAAATTTTATGGGAGGGATATTACCATTATGGATTAGACCTTAATCCTCTGAGAAACAAATAACACAGGTTTACAGTGGTGTTTTGCCCTCAATGCTAGAACTATTTTCACTCACTACCGCAAATTTTTCATTACAACAAGGAGGGGAGTACACACTGTTTTGCACACCCCTCCATGCCTTCTCACTCAAAAATGGCTCCCTCATATTCCTTTATATAACATGGGAAACTGGGGAAACTAATACAAAATATGAATGCCCAACAACGACAAAGTGCTAATGAAGTAAACACTTGGGATCCACACTGTCTAATTAAGCAAGTTGCTCAAGAGAGAGATTTCATTAAATGAATAACATACGTTATTGCTAATGTCATTTTCCCCTCTAATACAGCTAGCTGGGCTCGAATTGAACGCAGTCTTTCCTGGGAATTCATGAGCTCATTCTCTTGGAACTCGCAAGCATCGGAAACCATCTGCAAGTCACTAGAGGAGCTTCCAGCAACCTGATGACGAACATAGACATTGATTGAAAAAGGCACAATAGAGCATTTCACAGGTAAGTAGAAAAAATTGAACTGTTCTTCTTTAACAGCAAAATGTGCGCTACAATGTAGTTTATGTGGAATGTTTATTCCTGCAATAACTAGTTTTCTTAGTCATCTTATTTTCCTTTTAAACCAGATTTACACAGAAAAACAATTGATTCATTCCTAACCAAGATATGGCAAATTATGCTCGTAATAAAGTTCCATTTTTATTCAATTGACTAATGTGCCTGCACAAATTCTAGGCATCCAAATCATGGTAAAAGGAGGTATAGACAAGCGAATCACAGAAATCAGGCATGCCTACCTCTTTTGCTATATACCCCTCTTTCTTAGACCTCAAGAACTGAAGAGCTGTAGTTAGTTTCAGCTCCATATCTCTAAGTCGTGTTTGCACTTGATTTTGATTGCTTACTTTGTGACAATCCAAAGCTTCAGCATACTCCTTTGAGACTAACGTTCTTTCATTAATAGAAGCTTCTTCATTTCTTTCCACTTGATTTTCACTCAAAGAAATGTCAGCAGCTGTACATTTCTGGGAGTTAAACACACTGACAACCAAGGTGGTGAAATATAAAACATCATAAATGACTAGAAATGTAAAACCAGGTACCTTCAAATTCTCGGAAGCCTGCTTGCCGACTGCTCCAAGTTCTCCACATTTCTGGCTCATTAGTTGGGCTAATCATTCCACCTGGATTATCCAACACGCCTTTGTGGGCAAAATCTGATGTAAGTCCAATGTTTTTTCCAGGATCAGCAATGTCTTTACAGTTTAAGAACACCACATAGCATGTTACAGAATGCAGAAATACAAAATAAATTAAGACAAATAGATCAGTAACAATTACACGTTTAATTATGATAAAATCCAACCTTTTGTATTCTTCTCTCTCTCTTTTGAGGTTCCAAATCCTTGCCAATCCAATCACATAAAAATTCAAATAAGCAAACGAACTATACCGAACAAGTTAGTTCAAATTCAACAAACTGACTTACCCACATCAACAGAGGTTTCCACATGTCTGCTCCCTCGTTCATCTTTACTTGAAGCATAAGTTCCAAATCCATAGTTCCCCAAAGTAATTCCAAAATCTGCATTCCTCTGTTTCTCCAATCTACTCAATATACCCTCAATCCCAGCATCTTCCTCAGCCCCAATTTCCCTGGGACGGGAAAGAAATAAAATTCTGAATAAGTACTATTTTCAATAAATTTATTATGTTTACAATTGATGAAGGTAAAAGATTGTAAAGCCAAAAGTGTTCAACATCTATAATTATTATATGACTAGTTTTTAACGAACAGTTCCACGAAAATTCATTGAAATGAAGTAAATACATACAAAGAGACTTGATATGTCTGTACTCTACTACTTATTGGTCTGTTCAAGAGAGAACATCAACACTCAAATCTTAAACTTACAAATAAGCTATTAGCAGAGAACAAATAATGGGAGTCAATAGCTACTCATTACTCGTATGAAACAAAGACAAACCAGACATAAATGAAGCACATTATCAAGGTAACTTCCAAAATAAAAACCTCACAGTGATATACCCGAGGACAGCCAAGCCAGTTGCTGAGAATTAAAATCAGTTTCTCCCAAAGAAGAGCTCTCGCAACGACTCTCCACTCTCCTCTGAAACTCCTCAGTCTTAAAATCTGCATCTTCATCAACATTTTCACCCTCCCAACCGAGAGAATACCAGCCACCTTTCTTCTTTATAGCCTCCACCAAATCCATTCTTCCAGCTTTGAGCAACTCTTCCTCTGTTGGAAACATCGACGGCTTCTCCGATTTCTCCATAAACTCCATTATCTCCGCCTCCAATTCTGCGTCTCCATCACTCTCTTTTCGCCAAAAGCACCTAAAACTCCCGTTACGACCTTCAATTTTCCTCAACCTTTTCACTTCAAGAAGTCGCAAAGAACGGCTAAAAATCGCAGCTTTTCGGTACCTTTGAAGCCTTCTTTTAGGA
The DNA here is from genome assembly GCA_903798375.1 of Fraxinus sp. D2006-0159. Lineage (NCBI taxonomy): Eukaryota > Viridiplantae > Streptophyta > Magnoliopsida > Lamiales > Oleaceae > Fraxinus > Fraxinus sp. D2006-0159. Next base: position 8,961 of record CAIGRQ010189692.1, read on the forward strand.
TTGTATACACAAAATTGAGAAGGGGTAACTAGATAATTCAAATGCAACAAGGGGTGTTGGGATTTTGTAATGTGGGCACGAGTTGTGATGAGTGTAAACATCGTCCAGGCATTTCTTTGAACACTGTGTGTATATGAGTTCAAGAAACGTGAATTAAAGAGGCAGATTGCAAAAGAATAAATAAGTAAATAAAAATTGGAGGAAGAGTAAGATGAAAGATGAAGCAACGAACAAAAGCTTAACGTGCATTAATAGAGGATTACTTGCGTTTGCATGTGTGTAATTAATTAATTAATTATTGCTTAATCTACTTCTTACAATAAAGTGATTTAAGGTAGTGTTTGGCAAAAGAAAAATCTATCTTTCTTGGCATATAAGTTAAAAGAGATTACTTACCTATGTCAATTGTATCATTTAAATGCTATTCAATCTTGGGGAGTCGTTCCCTTGTGTCGTTTATAAAATTTACGCTTTCATCTTAAAATGTCAACGTTATTAAAAAAAAAAAAAAAAAATTCAAATCTTTTTATGTCCTATGGAAAATCTAAAACTTTGCGCAGGTCTTTCCAATTGAATTACAACACTATACATAAATTATATTAATTAGTAGTTTGGGTGGGGGTATTGGGTACATATGGAGACAGGTTGGTGTGGATAAAATTGGTCAATATTTGGATTTGGATTGGGGGGAAGAAAAGGGTAAAGTGATTTGGTATTTCCTTGTCTTTTCTTAGATAATTTATAGTTTTTAGGAAAAGATTGTGACTTATGTGGACCATATTTCATTGGCACGGGACATTTTTGTGAACCTTGTGTTACTTTCCGCTCCGGTACCAATTTGATTTATCCATTTTATTTTGACTATGATAGGAGCACTTCCTCTTTCGATTCCTTCCAACCCATCAAACTCATCCCCGTTAACAAAGAAATTTTGAAAGAGGTGAGATTGATTACGATTGTTATGGATTCACACAAGTTATAATAGCTCAAATTAAGGAAATTTTGGTTAAAAGTATTAATAAATTTATATTATTAAAAAAATCAATAAACAGTAAAAAGAAGACAACTTCTATAAATTTGAATAAAAAATAAGACACGTAAATCTGCAAAATGAGAAAAAGAAAAGAATGAGAAAAAATGGATGTCATACAAGGGCTTTATAGTTTTGTCAGACTTATCGAATTTAATTAAAAACCAACGTTACCAACCCTTTTAGCGTATCCTCAAGTCAAGCAAAATTACATTCTAAAGTGACTGCTACGATCAGAAAATTGACGGATCAATCTAAAGTAGACATGAATTACATGGATCTAGGGACAGGCTCGAGGCCATTCGATCTCCATAATTAAAGGGACATCATATACGTATAAGTGTTATCTATATGTATTTATGTTCTGTTAATTTTAAGAACTTTTTGTTGAAAAGAATTTTATTATAAAGTTAAAGGGCACAAAATATAACAGAGAGCAAAAAAAAAAAAAAAAACACATAGTATAGTCCATTTTAATCGTCTGCATGTGTTATCTGAATATAAATATGTCAACATAATTGTAGGGACATCATATACACATGTAAGTGTTCGATGCTGCTACGTGTACATTGTGATTGACATTATTTGACATGATAACAATCATGACTACTAATTTTAATTACACTTCTGCAAATTAATGCACAGTTTTCTACACATCACTTAATATCAAACTTCACGTACATTAGGAATGTACAACTAATTTAATCCATAAGTGTTATGTGCATATATTTATGTTATTTACATTTTTTTAATTTTAAGAACTTTTTATTGAAAAGAATGTTTTATATAAAGTTAAAAGGAGCGAAATAAGAGAGAGAGAGAGAGAGATATTTATTGTCCAACCTACACATTATAGCCCATTTAAAATCTATACCCAGTAAATAAGCAAAGAAAAAAAATGATATGTCTAACAAAAAATTCAAAAATCGTAAAACAATATGGAAAGGAAGTACTAGGGATAGACATAATTTATTCAATCGCGCTATGGGTACACACTTTTTTACCCGGCGCTTTACACGATGACGTGGCAGGAAAAATTGATTTCAAATTAAAACCGGCCCATTTAAAAAACTGACCCAATAACAAAACGTGTATTCTCTTTCCTCAATTCCATTTTCCCCCAAATCATAGAGGAGAACCCTAGGAGGCGACACCTTCATTTGAAGTCGAGCGCGCATCCATCTCTACCGGAGTAAGCATCCGATTGTCCGAAATCACATATTTTCCCCATCGTGTCCGGCGGAAGTCTTGCAGTAACCCTTCACTTCCAATTTCTCCCAAGTTGCAGAAAACCATTGGATGCGAGAAATTTGTTCGAAATCATCACTCCTCCATCTCGACAGGAGTAAGAAGCTTTGAAGTGAGCAATTCTCTTTTTACATTCCAGCCTTTGTCTCCTACGATATCTCGAAGCAAACTTTAGGTAAGCACGGGGTATTTTCGATTTTGCTCGATGTCAATGTTTTCGAAAAATACAATTTACAGTGATGCATGCACAGATCTATTTGATCTGAGATTTCATTTTTTAACAGTGATGTGAGAAAATCAGTTTTTAAGTATTTTTACAGTAACGAGAAAATCAATTTGAAGTATCCTTCATCTTTAAATTTCACTGTAGTTTGCATCGGATTGTGGTTGTTGGTTAATGTGGATATGTCTTTGTTTCGTATGCAGTATGCCAGGGAAGAACTCCGGTGTATGTCATAGTTGTCGCCACAAGGGTCATTTCTTTGCGGATTGTTTGAGAAAACGACAATGCCCATGGTGTAAAGTAGGATTTGTGAAGTACTTTGAGGTCGAGAAGGATACGAAGAACAAGGGGAAACTGTTCAATTGTTGTAGTGCTAAGTGCAAATATTGGGAATGGGTCGAAAACGGGGAATCAAGCGGGGGATCAAGTAGCGGTACCGTGAATTCAAATAATCATGCGGCGTTTGATGAAGATGAACACTTGTCTCGCCAGCCATATTCAATGTCGCGTTATTGAAGACAAACTGGTTGACATTCAATTGACCTTGACAATATGAAAGGCTAATGAAAGTATAGGAGTGGTTCAGAAAGAGAAGGGACCGGCATGATTAGTGGTCATTTTGGCATCAATTTCACTCCCTGCAACTTGTGATGTGTGGGATTTTTTTTTTTTTTTTTCGTAAATGTAGTCTTGTACTGCTGGTATGTGTAGTTGGTGTTAGTTGGGTGAATGTAAGGTATGCTGAGGATATTGGTATGGAGAATGAGTAAGTGGGTGACTGTAATTGGCTAACTGTAATGTAGGAGAATTTAGTGTAGGCTGAGAATGTCTGTAATGTTGTTTCACTACTATCTGAGTAATGTAAATGCAGAATTTTCTTATTAGCTGTGTGCACATTTGTTAACTGGGTAACTGTTTGGGTGCTCCTTCATCTGAGTCATGAAGTAAAGCATGTTGGACAATAATAAAGTAACTTAACATGTACTTAAGAACCTGGCATTTAACGTTGGCCGCTAATAACTGAATAGTTTAGCCGCTCAATCAATTTCCATTCAAACGAATCACAAAATAGAAGTATAAAAACCCATCAAACACAAATCAAACTCATATAATAACATCAACTGTATAAATGAATTTGTTTCAGCAGATACAACCATAGCGTAAATGAACTACATGCTTCACTTGTTNTTCCCTAAGTGATGATGCTGCTTCCGTTGTTCCACATGATGCTTCCTCACATGTTTGTGCCACTTTAACTATTAGAAACATCTAGTTCAATCCTTCAGCTATTTCAAACATGTAATTTCATCCTCTTACTATTTATATCAACTAATATGATCCCTTAACTATTGATACTATCTATTTCGATCCTTCATCTATTAAAATCATCTAATTTCACACTTCAACTATTAAAACCATCTAAATTGATCCTTCATCTTCTAGAATCTTCTAATTTCAGAATTGTTCAATCCTTTTATTATTGGAATCGTCTGAAATCATCCTTATACATTTAAAAATTTAATTTCATTCTCCATAATCTAAATCATATAATTTGATCCCTCAACTACTAGAAACATCTAATTTTATCCTCCAACTATAAAAATGATCTAATTTGATCTACATCTATTGTAATGATCTATTTAATCCCTACAATATTAAAATCATCTAAATGGATCCCCTAATTATTGAGTCATCTTTTTTTGATTCTTCAATCATTACAATCATCTAAGTTCATCCTTTTACTATTAGAATCATCTGAATTGATCCTTCAACTATTACAATTATCTTATTTGATTCTTTAACTATTCGAAACATGTAATTTGATCCTCACAAACCAAAACAATTCTGAAACTTCCAATTTCCCGATCTCGTATGCCCTAATTCCCAAAATCATACATCTATGTAATTCTTCTATTCAATTTCTCATCTTCAGTGACTGTTCAACCCCAAATCCATCACAAGAAACCCCTAAACAAAATGCCCACAAAAAAGAAAATAAAAAATAATCGATTGCCGATTTCGAAATCGGCAAACCCCTTGCAAAGGCAAGTTCGGCCGTGTCTACCGAGCCCGTGAAATCGAGGTATAAAAACAATGCAATGGAAATTGTGTTCTTTGAGTGATTTTTTTTAGATTAATTATATAGTGGCACTGAAGCTCACATAATAATGCCGAGGAAATTGAACTTCTGGGAATTTATGTATATTGATTATGATTTTTTTTGGTTTTCAATTGTGTTAAAGTATATAGTGGCGCTGAAGGTGATTTTCTAGGGAGAAAATAGAGAGGTACAATTTTCACCACCAGTTGAGAAGGGAAATGGAGATCCAGACCAGTCATCACCCGAATGTCTCGAGACTGTATGGATGGTTCCATGATGTTGAGCGGATTTTCTTCTTGAAATATGCTCAAGAAGTGAACACTACAAAGAGCTACGGAAATCTGGTCTCCTCTCCCAAAGACAAGCCGCCAGTGTAATCACTATCCATTCTTCTGCGCGTGTTTATCTGCTAACATGTGTTTTTATGTGTATACATAACTGTGCGTCTGTGTATGAATTTCTTGTTACGATTGAAATGTGAACTTAATTGTGGTTTAATATTGAATTTCTTCTGCACGAAAGGGAATACAAATGATTTGGAAAAGAGTAAATTCCCTCTGCACAGTTATGTGCGTCTGTGTATGAATTTCTTGTTACGATTGAAATGTGAACTTAATTGTGGTTTAATATTGAATTTCCTCTGCACAAAAGGGAATACAAATGATTTGGAAAAGAGTAAATTCAATATTAAAAGCAATTACGTTCACATTTCAAGGATTAGAAGCATAATGAGGTGAAACAGTTTAATCGGATGAGGAGGCACGGATTACAGAATCTCAACCCAGTTGATGGACGGGTCTAGTGGTGGCAACGAGCCGAAAAAAAAAGCTTGAGCCGAGCCTGACCAAAAAAATTGAGGCTTGGCCCGAGCTGTTGGCTCGAGCCTTTGCGGGCCGGGCCGGGCCTGCCCGAGCCCGAGCCCGAGCTGGCTCGATTTTTTGAATTTCTTTTTTTTTTT
>CAIGRQ010189729.1:0-13579 GCA_903798375.1 Fraxinus sp. D2006-0159
ATAGACAAATTATTACAGTTCTATGCTATTTAATTATTTGAATGATTTCCTAATTTGTTTGGTTTTCATTTTATACACAGATTCTGAAGACGTTATTGAGTAATTTATATTAATTATCCATCTATTTCATAATAAAATACACAAAATTTTATTATGCTTATTACTTATCTACCTGTTTAGTGTATACTGTATATATATATCCTCCCATCAGATAATATATTGAAATGTGTTGAAGATGCAGTGAGAATATTTGTACATATGTATCAATCATATTCTTGCTACATAGATGGCATGATAACACTAATTGTTGCTAACCTACTTATATGTCGGCTATTCTCTTCAAATGCATTCTAGATATATTTTGTACCCAAAAAGTTTATAGATATAATGTAAACATTTTTTGTAATACATTTTAAATTCCTATTTGGCATGTTTCTATGGTTCAATTGATCATCAAATTCAAATATCTTTTTACTTTTAGTACTTTCTCACTCTGGAATAACTCTCCCTTGCTTATTTTTATTATTTCATGTGTTACATGTAACTCAAATGTGTGTAATACTATGTTATTTAATAACTGGCTAAATAGTTATGATTTTTGCAGAGTTCTATGCTTGACGTTCACCCTTTCAATCCTCGTATAGCCATCAATGCTGGATGTGATGGGAAAACAATAGTGTAGGATGTGAGCTCATAGCCGTTCTTACTTATTTTTTGTTTTTATTAGATACTTTTTTATTTAACGTTATTCATGTGTTATTCGTTCATTTCTACTTATACCTTACCTTTATCTCTATATGTCTAAAGATATGGGAAGATGCTTCAATCTCGACCTATAAAATTGGTTGATTTAAACCTGTTGATGGAATGTTTTAGACATAACTTGATCGTCTAATATTTCAATCTGTCTTTCTTATCTTACTAATCCAACTCGTTACTTCTGTTTGTTTTGGCCCAAACCTTTTCTAGAATATCAGTTCCTTCCGTTTTTCCTTCAAATCATTGATATGTAATTATTGAAACTTCAATTTAGTGGAAATCTCACATGTTTAAACATTTTCATTATATAATGATTGATTCTAAGAAACCTCCTGAAGTACAATCTTATGTGATAATTCTATTTGATATTGTAACCTATGTATAAATCTTAGAAACACAATGAATTAATGAAATTACATCTATTTAAGTCTTCTTCACTTGATTAATGCAAGATCAAATACAAAAGTTATCCTCATTGGCTATGATGACATCTGAGGAAAGTTTTATGTTTCTTACTCATTAAGATATGAGGCTTGTTATTTGAAGTTGTTGAATTTGTCTTTTGAAATGTTTTTCATATTTCTGTCATATTATTGTAATTACTTTTACTGGGATACTCAACTTGACAATAGTTGATAGAGTTAATGAAGGAAAAAAAGTTAGACACATTTTTATTGTAATACTACCCAATATTGAGTTTCAATTATGTTATGTTTAATAATTATTAATCTATACGAAGTTTCAACTCCGTAGCATGCGATGTCAACTTTCGTATAGTGCGGATATCTAGTCCACACCCCATGTTTTGTTGGCCCTCTTCTTTTTATTCCACATTTTCTAAATTATTGATTTTTAAATAAAAATAAATAAGCATTTCCCTAATTGTTTTTTTAATTCATATAAATATCATACTTACTTATTTCATTATAAGTAACATTTATTATACATAGTTCAATTATAATTTAGGGCAAAAAACTTATTTAGCTATAACTTATAATTTTAGTAAAAAAAAAAAAAACAAATTTCAGCTCGACCTATTTTTCCCTATTTTGTTGACCAAAATAGATAGATGTATAAGAATTTGTTTTCCCACAATAGATATTTTACAAAATTTAACACCTAGATACAAATTTCATTTCCCACAGTAGATATTTCACAAATATATCATCACAAATTCCATTTTCCATAATAGATATTTTACAAATTTGTTAGATTTATATGTATTATTATGTCAATATTTACAGATCATGAATACATACATTTGACAATAAATATAGATATTAAATTAAATTGTAGATCAAGAATATATACATTTGACAATAAATATAGATATTAAATTAAATTCATTCTTGCAATATAAATATTAAAGTATAACATATAACTATTCTTATCTATGTAAAAAATTAGTATTTATTTGTTCATTAATACAAAAAAAAAATTCTATTTTATAGTGAAAAAAATTATAGGTAGTGTGCGAAACTCAACTCCGCACTATACGGAGTTGAGCTCCGCACTTGTGCGGAGACACTCCGCATTTGTGCAGACGAACTCCACATTATGCGGAGCTCAACTCCGCACTTGTGGGAGCAACTCCGCATAATGCGGAGTTGAACTCTATAGAATGCGGACTTCGAACTCCGCACTCATGCTGAGTGCGGAATTCCAACTCCGCACGCATAAATGTGGAGTTCGAACTCTGCAATGTGCGGAGTTCGACTTCACACTTTACATTTGTTTATCATATTTATTTTTAAAATATAAATTAATTTAGAATTTTTTAAATTATTCATTTTTAAATAAAAATAAATAAGAATTTGCCTGATTGTTTTTTAAATTGATATATATATAAATATTATATTTATTTATTTATTTGTAAGTAACATTTATTACACCTATCAATTATAATTTCATGCAATAAACTTATTCAATTATTCAGTAAAAAAAGAAAAATTCACCTAAGTTGGTTTTTCCACCGTAGATATTTTACAAAAACTGACATCTGGATACAAATTTCATTTCCTACAATAGATATTTCACAAATTTATCATCACAAAATTCCATTTTCCACAGTAGATATTTTGCTTTTGATTTCTATAAATACCATACCTCAATATTTGAACGGTAAAAAATTTTCAAACTACGATACGAAAACTTGAACTCTTTATATTTTGCCAACTTCTACCTTCTACTGCTTATTTCAAGTATATTTCCTTAGTTATTATTTTGTAAGACTTACTCTTCATTTTTCACCTCATTTTTGGTTTATTTTACTTTTCAAATTTCAACAATGGCTCCAACTTATAAATTGATACCACAAATTTCGGCTTCAGAAACTAATTGGTCCGCCAAAATCATAGCTGCAGGGAAGCAATATGTGAAAACAGCTCGACATTCCAATAGTCGTTATCAAAATCTTATTATGATGAATTTACAAGTACATATATACTGCTCAGAACATAATTTAAGTTTCTTTATATTCATTTATTTTCCTGCATGTACACGGGAAATAAGGCAACAACACCAATGTATGAATTATATTAACAATCTAGTAATGGTGCCGTAGTATCTTTTATTTTCTTAAAATAAAACTAAATCCCATCCAAATTTGGATATGAAAATAAATTTAGAAAGAAAATATAAATATTATTGAGTTGTTGTCTAACAAAATTTTTAATACTAGACGGAGTCTAGACTCAGGGGCGGATCTAGGCACGAGCTGGCTCGGACTGCAGCCCGTGCTCACCCAAGCCTAGATCCACTACTCCCCCCCTTTTTTTGGTTTAGCCCACTAAGGCCAGCTGGCCCAGCCCGTGTACATAAAAAAAAAAAAAAAAAAAATATTGAACAATGTACGTTTATTAATTTGCCAATCAGTATGACAGAGTTTCCATCAGATTGCATTAGAGATGAGCTTTTAAGAGATATAAACTAAGCAACACAATCAAAGATTAAAATGGTTCCGTATTACAGCATTCTATCTGATAGAGAAGGCAGCCTTCGAAAGAAATTGAGAGCTGGTGATGGCATTCTGTCCCTAAATATTGGATGCCTCAGATAATAAAATCCAAATGCCATAGCCACCATCTTTGATGGTACCAAATACAATATAAATGCCACAATAAAACACAGTCCAATGAAAATTCCCGTCGCACGTGGGTCGCGCCACATCACCAATGCTTGCACGCGTTCGGCTTGTGTCGCCAAATCTCCTAACACGGTTTGTACACGTGCCCCCAACATTCGTAGCTTATCATACCTAGCACGCACAACTTCATTAGGCCTTGTACATGGCATTGCATCAAACTCTTCATCTAGTTCTTCGCGATCAATGGACTCGGCTAGTGAAATCTTTGGATCCAAGTGTGGCAATGAGGTCTTCGATCGAAACCTATAATTCCAAGCACCCATCACAAATACATAGAATGCCAACGTTGGCACAATTAAATCCGGAAACCAAACGAGCATCACCAACAACACGTGTACGAGGATTGTAGCAGTAGGGTTTTTCCATGCACGGGTGTCATCGATCCATTTGAACACGTCTATCACCCCGGCAATCACATTGATGATTCTAAACCAATTAGCTCGAACCTTTCGCATGCTAAATGTGTGCGAGTCAGCATCGAGCATGTAAGTCACCACCTCATGCCTAAGGGGCGGTTCTGACCGAGATAAGTGTGCAGCCACTATCTTGACTGATATCACCCTTAATGCTTCTTGTTGAACCACACCAATTGGCCTAAGATGGTGCATAATGGGCAATATCGGTTGCGAATACAAGTGTAAGAGATCGAGTGTGGGTGTTGCACGTACAAATCGAACAGCCAATTCTATCTCACCCATTTTCTTCAAACCAGCTTGTGACAAGGAAAGCAATGGAAATGTATTTCGATACACCTTACCCGTAGTCAGTGTAGATATACGAATACGTACCTTTCCAATACGAAAATCGGGTCTTGTGGCCTCTTTATAGCCGTCCATTTCGAATACTTCCCAACTATCAAATACTCCAATAGTCAAGACAGTGGATGGATCATACACCCTCCAAGTGTACTGCTCATTCCATTTTGGATCCAAACTATCAGAAATTGTACGTGTACGTATCCATTTACTACCATACTTCGCCACTGCATAAGCATCAGTAGACCCCTTGCAATTAATTGTTTTCATTGGTAGCAGATTCTTGCACCCAATAATTCCCAATTCAACACTACCAATAGGGGGTTTCCAAAGCTGCCTAGCGGTCGGTCGATAATCACTACACATGTGGGCCCCCTCATCCATCACATGATATCCACCGTCGAAACATAGCCTCAAGTGGACCCTACCGCGGTATACTCTCTTTTCTTCACTAGGAGCCTCAAGAGTGAACCATCTTGACACCACATTGCGGTCGTCCACACGGCGCTCAATGGACGCGAGGGGTATGCTAGCGACGCCCATGACTACTTGCTCTTTTGGTGGCCTTTTTTGAATCAACGAAAATATGAGGTGGTGCTCAGTAAATGGCTCGGCTGCTACAAAAATTAGATCTTCGTTCCACGATGGAGCCCCGCTACTTGTCACGAAAAATTTTGTTTTTAGAACTTGAAATCCGAGTTGAACTTTTATTTGATATGATATATCCTTTGACGGCGTTATCAAGGAGATGTCTTGTGCTTCAATTATACTTGATCTCAAGTACCACAATTTAGGTGATTGGTAGATTTTGGATTTTGAACTAGGATTACCGGCAGTGTCGGTCTTCCACGCATCGGAGAATGATTCATCGGCTTGCGTCCCTAGCCACGTGGCGAGCATGAGGTCACCCTTGTTTGCTCCACCTTCTTCGAGTCTATACCATTGTGGAGCCAAAGGACTATCAGGTGGATCCCGAAGAGGGATTTCGCTGACGTCAAAGCATACCCCACCCAAGAAATCGTGTCCTGCCACATCAGGTGTGGGTCCTAATGGTATGTTGCTGCAAACTGGGTCCCAGACAGAGATTTCTAGTCTGGAAGAATAATCCTGTGAGTCGTGACTAAAAGCAAATGTCTGATCCCACTCAAAAAAAGTGGTTTTTCGAGCTGGTTTTGAAATGACGTGACAACCAGAAACATCGATCTTCACCACCGGCTTGCCCATAGTGGGAAGGAATCGGGCTTTAACCACCCGAACAAAGAGGTAATGCATTTTTTCGACCAAATCGAATGTGGACCGCTCAATTGTAGTTCGATCCGACATATCGGACACGAAGCTACTGACTGATGATGCACGGCTAACTGGCCGAGGAGGGTTGATTTTGTTGACTTTGCTTTCAAATGGAGTTCCAGATGCTACAGATGCCATCACTTGATCCAGTTGTACTGGCTGCTGTGGAATTGGATCCACTGGATTATTTTCTTCTTGTTGCTTCATTTCAGGTTGCTGTTCTGCTTCAGGAGTGGGATTTTCATCCTGTGGTGGAGGAGCTTCAGCCCGCGGAGCTGGTGGTGGTTCTTCATTGGGTTTGTCACCATCGAATGGTGGCTCTGGCGGCGTTTCTATCTTTCCGGGCTCTGCTGTTGGTGGATCACTTGGTGGTACAGATGACTCAGGCGGTGCTTCTGCGGATGCTGGTAGCGGTGATGGTATCTTAGGCTTCACTTCCTCAGCCGGCGGAGGAGTTGGTGGTGGAGGCGGCGCAGGGGGAGGCACCACCTCATCAACAAAATAAATCTTCAAACCAATCTCACCCTGAATCCAACTAAACATATTCTTCTTCTCCAATGTATAATAAATCAAAGCCTCCTCTCCTTTTTTCACAAATTGCCTTGAACTCAGCCTCACTCTTCCGAGAAAATTATTCCTTGTCGTAGGTCCGACATTACGATCGTGAAAAAGATCCAGTTCCAGCATGTCACCAAACACGTCCGACGTTTTTCCAACGTTAAATTCTAGGGTTTCATTCCATGCAGGACTCAAATCTCGTTCCACTGTCCTTGTCTTCCTCCGCTGCCCATAAAAATCAAGAACCGCGTATGGACTCGAGGTTCCATGGCCATCTTTTGGGAGAAGATTACGTGCATCGATAACTTCCACTACAAGCTTCCTAATGGTTGCCATAGCAAAGATTTATCAGTTTATCTGTGATAAGTTTAGAGAATGGGTCTGAACATTGTTAAAAGTGAAAGAAAAGAAAAGTTATGTGTTTAAAGAGAAAATTCATATATAGATCAAGTGTGTGTTCTGTGTGTAACTGAGAGAGTGAATTAATGGAGTTTTTGGTTGTAATTTGTAAGAGTAAAGGTAGAAGATAGAGATACTAGAGATAAGAAAAGTGCTTAACTTCATGTGCAAGCAGCTTTTATGCCAATTCTTAGGGCCAAATTCATTCTTTATTGCTTGCTACTTTGCTTCTTTAAGATAATATTTTCTTTTGACAGTACATTCTTTTTTTTTTTTTCTTTTTTTTTCCCTTTTTCTGTTTACAATGTCTCTAACAGTGGCGAAGGGGTGACAACAGCGGCTAGCCAAGCTTGAGACCAGCATGTGGATAGTTCGGGGTGCCCATGAGCTTCACCCACAAACAGTCCACGTTATATTTTGAAATATTTTGAATACATTTAATTATAGAAAGTAAATTTAACTCTCTATTTTAAAATGTTAATTGAATAGTTTTTTGGAGCATAATTTTGAAGATTAACTTTTTAAAATAGAGAGTATTTCACTTTTAACCAGCCTCTTAGAATGCTCTAATTATTGTAGTTTGACTTAATATATTATTGTATTTGTCGTAATAATTATTTTTAGAAGTTTTGTGTTGTAGTTCCATAACGTTTTATTTGTAATTTATCGTACAAATAACATATAAGTCCTGACAGCGTATGAAACTTTGTTTAATTACTTAACTATAGTATTTGTCTCTCTTTTTACTTTTCTTTTAAATTTCAAAATCGACATGGGTAACGAGCCAGGCCTAGCTTGGCTCATGAGCCCAAAAGCTTGAGCTCATCTAGAACACAAACCGGTCAAGCCCATGAGCCAACTCGTTGCCAAGGAGAAATTATTTGAAAACCTATTCTCTCTTTAAAACGCTATTCATCATCACTAGCTGTGAGTTTATATGGTAGTGTGGTTACTATTACATTGTTCACAATGATTAATTTCGAATTTATTAGACGATGTGACTATAGTTTCACTGTCAAATAAACTGATGTTTATTACTTTTTATTCATGTAGATCTCTAGGTCCCTTTAAAGGCGTATTTCCATGTTCTTTCATCGATTGATAACACAATGACTTCGTATTCTCTATTCGATTGGTAAATGTCCCTCTTTGTACTCATCTAATTATTGAAACCTATATTTCACTTGGTAAGCTCTTTACAAATATTTGTGTCCATATGTCAATAGGTGACAGAGTAATTAAAGTTAAGATGAATGAAAATAAAAAATTGGTCACTTTTCTTTTGCTGAAGATTCTTTTTCACTTTCTCACCGTGATATATGCAAACAGATGACAAAATGCCACAAGTGAATGATGCCATTTTGACAAAGAATACAATCCTTATGTGACCGACCACGTTTGCTTTATTACCTTTGCAGATCCATTTGTTTGACAAAACCAAAACTTTCTCACATTCCTATGTGGAATGGTCTCTTTTGATCTTAAATTGCAATTATACTTTTAAATTGATGGGATGGGACTAGGCTGGCATGCAATTATGTGGAATTTTGTCCAATTAATATCTGAATTTGGAAGAACTCTATATTTATGACAATTAGACACGTAAATAGGTCATTTGCTAAGTCGGGAGGTCGACGTTTTCACGATCAATGGATTTAGGGTTTTGTGGAGTTACTATGGCCAATGAATTACGCTTTTTATTTACATTTTGGGAGAATTATGATAGTACGATGTGTCAAGACAATACAAACAGTACGAGATGATTTTTGAAAATGGAAGTATCGTCTTCAATTTAATCTTATGGATCTCAAATATATAGTAAACAAAAAGCATGGAACAATATCTCACTCTTAAATAAAACTCAACTTGTTATAATTTTTGAGACAATATTTCAAATAGTCACGTTACAAGTCACAATAGTCAAAGTTGGAAAGTGGTCATTTAAAAAAAATAAAACTTAAAAAAAGTTTACTTTTTAGCTTTTTCTGGTTTAAAATGTCCTTTTGATAAGTTGAATATTCAATTTAATCATATCGAAACAAACTTTTATGTTTTTTTTTTTTTTTTTGCCGTATTTCTTGTAAACACGCATTTAATTCACTTATTTGACTTGACAATTTTTCTGGTTTAGCGATGAACTTGACTCAACAGTTGAGTTACTCTAGCACCTAGATGCAATGATCAAGTTTGTTAAGTTTTTAGAAGAAAAGTACACAAAAATATCCAGTAACTCCACAATTGGACAACTTCTTCTATAGTTAAGTGTCCTTACTAATATAATAAATATAAACCTCAGTATTTTAGTCCTTGTTTGGTGGTCATTTTTTTTTTTTGGGAAAAACATTATTTTGAATAATGAATTTTTCGAGAATGTGTAATTAAAAAGTAGGAAAAAGTTTTGAGTTTACGTGTGGAATATTTTATTATGGGAATGTGTTGTTGAAAATGAGTATATAGAAAAAAGAAGTTTGAAAGAATGGGGGACAAACAAGGAGATATCGACTATCTATAACAGGGGGCTTATCTAAACTATCTACTCGTTAGAATCCACCAAAGAGATATATGTTAACCATTAAAATGAGTTTTGTTTGAAAAAATTAGTTTTGAAATAATGGATTTTTTGAAGAATGTGTGGGGTAAAAAGTAGAAAAAAAAAGTTTTGGGTTTAAGTGCAAAATATTTTACTGAGAGAATATTTGATTGAAAATGAGTTTGAAAGGAAAAATAAAAAAGCATTGGGAGCATAATTGTCAAATGTTTTCTAAAGAGAAACATCGACACTTGACATAGATGGGAATATATGTTGATGTATGGTTGATCTTATGTTTTAATTTTAACCAACAAATTGTTTTATCTCTAATAATTGAATTCAAACCTTCATAGTTATTATGGCACAATTGATCAATTGAAGACAAAATGATTGCTACCAAAAGACTCGCAATTTTCGATAAAAAAAAATCGAGATCGAAGTCAAGCGTTCACGTCAAATCAATCAACGACAAGAACAAATCAAGCATTCACGTCGAATCAAGTATTCAAAAATATTAGATTTAGATGATTTGAATTCATATGTAAAGGTAAAATGTATTAATCCTTAACAAATCACAAGAAGCTCAAAAGTTGAATTTTTATGCACGAGATAAATTATTTAATAAAACACTTGCATAAGAATTATTTTTCAAAATGATAAAAAATTTCACTTGATTTTTAAACTTTTTACAAGTATCACTTATCTTGAAAAATTAAGTGAAAATATATTTCAAAAGCCTACATTTTCCAAAATAAATTAAGAAAGAAAAATCCGGAGAAATTTGTCCAAGCGGATGTTCGGTTCATCCAATGATCAAATTTTTAACCGTTTTGAATTCTGACGCACAACTTCTAGTTTTGGTTGTCTGGTTTAGTAAGCAGACTTTCGGATGGGTCGTCCGTTTGGTCAGAAATTTTGACATTTTAACTGTTATAATTTATAAATACCACTTCACTTTACATTCAATATAACACTTGTAAAAGCATATATGTGAGATATTCTTGAGTAAAGATATATTAATTTATTTTTATCAAATCATTTACTTTGAAAAACTTTTGATTGAATTAACTTTTGAAAATTATTATACTCATCAAAGTTTTTTTTTCTCCTAACACTTGAGTTTCATTCATTGCTATAAATTAAAATGTTAAAATATTTCTCTCTTGGTGATTAATTTGATCATATCATTTATTAAGAGAGAATGTTCAAATTGTAAAATCAACTTTCATTTGTAAGTCATCGAAAGTATTATAAGAATCGGTACTCCTTATTTGTAAGTTATCGAAAGTATTGTAAACGGTTGGATTGCACTACAAGTCAATCAATATAGTGAAAACGTCTTGCTCGTGCCGGAGAGCTTGGTAACGAATGACGTAAATTATTGCTTTGAATCGAACCCCCACAAATATATTGTTTTCATCATCTCCCCCTTTTACTCATCACATTTACATTTGTGCTTATTATTTTATTTTATCTTTTAGCCTTAACTTGCTTAAATTTATATTAATTTTTCAAAAAAGTTTTATTAATCTTGGTAGAAGATTGTGAGTCTGTAAGTACAGTAGATCTTGGACGTTACATGAGGTCTAGTGGGATTGGCTGGATATCATCTACGATGGCAGATCGCAATGTTGAAATGAGCAGCAGATCTTGGAGTTGCAGGATTTACAACAGCTAGTGGAACTAGTTTGAAATCGAACTATAACTCACATTGTCTCTAGTAGAGGTAACTGGTTTAGTCCCGGAGTTTTTACCTAATTGGATTTCTCCGTCATCAAACTTTGTGTAATTTATTGCTTTCCAAATATTACAATTGCGGAAATTCAACTTAGGGAAATTAGATTGTATGCTTAATCATTTAGAAACTTATTAAAAGTGACTTGTTGCTTTAATTTGCGTAATTTCGCACGTAAGGTCGAACTAACTTACAATCTAGATCAATTTAACGGCATCTAGTGAACTATCAAGTGGTATCATAGCCTAATTTTGATTCTTGACCTTAATTTATCTGGATGAGTAGTTCATTGTCTATCCCGCCACACTTTGATGACATTAACTATGCCTATTGAAAAGTTAGGATGAGAGAATTCTTAATATCTAGGATAAACGGATTTGGTTGAGTGTGGTGAATGGTTGGAGTGCCCCTTGTACAAATGTAGACAATGTAGTGACCCCACTCCCACCGCAAATGAGTCTAAAACAAATTTGGATGAATATAATTGGAATAATAAAGTTTTACATGCTCTGTTTATGGCAGTATCTCCAGATGAATTTAGACAAGTGTCCATGTGTGAGGTAGTCAAAGAGGTTTGAGATATCTTACAAACCACACTTGAGGGAACACATGCTGTAAAAAATTCTAAATTGCAGATATTAACCACTAGGTTTGAAGATATTAGGATGAAAGAGAATGAAATTTTTGATGAGCTTTATGCGAGTTTAAATGATATAGTAAATTCTAGTTTTAAGCTAGGTGAGAGAATCCCGCAACCTAAAATTGTAAGAAAAATTCTTAGATCCTTACCTGAAAGGTTTAAGCGTAAAATCACGGCGATTGAAGAAAATAGGGACATAGATTCCATTAAGGTAGAAGAGCTAGTTGGATCCCTTCAGACGTATGAGCTGAACTTAGATAAACATGTTAAAGATAAATCTCTAACCTTGAAATTCGTGAGAAATACCCGGACCGAATCTTTTGATTCTGATTCACCGGATGATGAAGAGTTAGCTTACCTGACTAAAAAATTTCGAAAAATATTTAGGAAGAAAAATAACCTTCAAGTGAGATACAAAGGTGACCTCAGTAAATTTAAGAAAAATTCTAAATTTGTGATGTGCCATAATTGTCAAGGTTTCGGCCATATGAGAGAGAATGTCCTAGCAATAGGAAAAGTAAGGAGAAGGCTATGAATGCTACTCTCACTGATGATGAGTCTAGTTTTGAGATTCTGAGTGCGAGATCCGCTCGTGAAGATAGTGAGAATAATGTAGCCTTCGTTACTAGGATTAAGGAAAGATCTGATCAGGGGAGTGAAAGAGAAGATAACTTAAATAGTGATGAGAATTCTAATGAAGAGTCTATGAGTGAGGAAGATATTCAAGAAGCTTATGATAAGATGTATGAGGAAAGTCTTAAGATTCTTACTAAAAGTAAAGCCTTGAGTGCGAAGAATAAGGAACTTAAATTGAAAAATGAAAAGTTAGTAGCGCACATTAAGGAATCTACCTTGATCCTGAGTAATGTGAAATCTATGAATGAAACTTTAGAGACTCATGTTAAGAACCTCACTAGTGAGCTTGAGAAGTCTTTTAGGAGAGTCAGCGATCTAGAAAGAAACCTTAAAAATTCAGGTTAAGAACCTTCTGAACGATCTAGAATATACTAAGTCACAATTGCTTGCCTTCTCTAGTGATTCTGAGAAGTTAGATAACCTTTTAGGAATGAGCAAGCCGATTGAAAATAAGATAGGTCTAGGTTTTAAGGAAAAAAATGCTAGTACTTCTAAGACTACGTTTGTCCCTGCCACTGACCAGTCCAAACATGTGCCTAACCCTAATTTTAAGGATAAGGGATTTGTTAGACAAAGGTATACTAGACAGCGTATGACCCATCGACATAGGAATAGACGTCAGCGTCAACATAACATTGGTCCTAGGTTTGTCCCGATCTGCTTTCATTATGGTGAGTTAGGACACATACGCCCTAGATGTCATCAATTCATGAATAAACAAATAATCAAGAGCTTTAATAGGAATATACATTAGGAATTTGTTGGTAAGATTGGATTCCTTACTAATCAAGTGAGTCGTTTGACCAAGTTGGTGACACAATTGTCTGGGAATCGATCTCATACTAGGCAAGTCTGGGTGAAAAATGGTGATCTTGAAAACTTTGATATAGATCACGGTGCTCTTAAAGGTAAGAGCACTCATATACCTAGTTGATTAGGTATTTTTGGTGCATGCATGTGCAAATTGTTGTGTTATTGACTTTTGCATGCATCACATTTATTTATTTGTTTTTTTTTTTTTAGTTTCATTCATATGCATTTTAGTCATGTTTGCACTGGCACGTGCAAGTTTTGTTTTGGTTTGTGTGTTTGATTTTTGTTTTGTTTTGTGTGAAGCGCATTTAAAAAAAAA
>CAIGRQ010189780.1:0-19569 GCA_903798375.1 Fraxinus sp. D2006-0159
GTCAACAGATCCCAAGGCCTCTCACTTCTACACAACCTGAATTCCTGCACACTTGGACGAACAGTTTGCCACACGTGGCCTTCTTCGAAAGGGATGGAGTTGGCCGAGTGTACTCCGACGGTTAAGTCAGTTGGAAAAATTGTTTAGGATGTGGGAGAGCTTTGAACGTGAGCCTTCAATTAGTAAAAAAGGGGGTCGGCTCAGGAGTTAATAACTAAAAATGTGTGTAGCAAGATTATCACCTTGAGAGTCTAAACTTGCATTACCACCCAACGGCACTAAGAATGAGCTATTATACCTAGGCGAAATGAATTGAGTCCATTGGATGATAGTACACGTGGTCTAATCCAAATGACTTTCCTTTCTTGTCATATACATCAATCAATTCCGACCTTAAATGCTATTACCATTTTTGTGTTCATAAAGCCTAGCATGTACCTTTAGATTTGACCAAGTAGGATTGTGGCGGTGGCGGTGAGTTATCTTGTCAACTTGAAATTCATTCAAGATCTCACCACTGTCTCGCCCAGGTATTTGTCAAGGGGATCTGTCTAGGTGTTTTGTATGGGCGAGATGGGTCGGCCACACCTGGATCAGTTCGCCTGCATGTGGCTGGGCTGCCCTATGCCAGTGCGAGAGGTATCGCCCCCGAACTGTTTATCAAGTGGGCTAATTGGGTGTGGGTTTTAGTTTTTCAAGGCGTAACAATACTCCCCGAAATCTAGGTATAATTATTCATATAATGCGCAGACTTTCGAGTTGGTAGAAAAAACTTTGGATTAGATGTCGAGCTGCGATGAGGTTGAATAACACGAGGCGAGGCCCTTGGGGCAGGTATCTTGCATCTTTAATAATTGAGGACTGAGATGAGGCTGAATGATACGAGGCGAGGCCCTTGGGGCAGGTATCAAGTCTCTTTAATAATTGAGGCTTGAGATGAGGCAAAATGATACAAGGCGAGGCCATTGGGGTAGGTATCGAGCCTCTTTAATAATTGAGGCTTGAGATGAGGTAGAATGATACGAGGCAAAGCCCTTGGGGCAGGTATTGAGGCCTCCCAGGTGGCATGCTCTAATGATTTGAAAGACACGTTGATTCTCAATAAAAAAATAGCTAGGTGGTGTAGCCGTTTCCAATGTTCGAGCTATGTGCGTATTCAATGCGCAATAATGATGATGTTTCAAATTTTCAAGGTTTACGTGAATCCGAAGTACGTGTACAACACGATTTCATCTGGGTCCTTGATTTGAATTTTTAGCAAACACCCCTTGGTTTTAATGTAGTAGATGAGATTACAAGTGGATGGCCCAGATTAAAGTTAGAAGATCTGATGGTGGAGGCTCGTTCATCATGTATATATAAAAAGGCTGAAAGGCTACCTTTTTTCTCCTTTTCTTCATCTTGCAAAAATTATAAACCCTAAGTGCTGAAAATACTCCCACTTTCCCTAGCATTTCTCTGCTGTCTCCGACGAACAACTCCATTCCTTCATCTTGTATCTAGAGTTTGAGTAAGTATCCTTCACTGTCGAAATATTTCTTTCACCTATCGAGTTAGATGGCTTCTTCTTAGAAATAGAACGTGCTTGAGAGGTCTCTGGGGTAAACAATGGGTTATTGTGTTCAGGCGAGTATTCCTTCAGTGATTCCTATTGAATAGATCATGGAGGCAATTGAGGGCCCTCATAGTGCATGAATGATGCCGACGGTCCTATAGACTATAGCATTAGATAGGGGACCTCCTTGTTGCCAACCGAGATAAAAAAGAGTGAGGTCGAGGGTTTCAGTGAGAGGTTTAGGATCATAGACAATATTGAGTTATTGGCGTCGACCCCTGAGGAAAGAGCATGCTTTCCTAGGAAATGGTGTGTAGCGATGAGTGAGGCAATCTTGGGTGGGGGGATGAAACTGCCTTTGCATCCCCTTTTTAGATATATCCTTACGCAATACAACCTAGCTCAATTAGTGTCAAATGCATGAAGCCAGTTAGCATGGGTCTTCCTTCTTTGGAAAGAGGTCACTCTTGGCGACGATATGCCCCCACATGTTTTCCGAACTCTCTTTCAACATTGGCCTGCAGTGAGGAGAGTGATTGTAAAGGTGGTACTATATGAATCCCTGGAGCCCACATTCTCTTTTCATCTAGGGAACCCCAACCTCCATCAAGAATTGGAAGTCATCCTGATTTTGGGTTAGGGGTAAACCCATTTCCTCTGTAAAAGTTGTTGATGTGGAGGAGGTTACTAAGGAGGAGGAAAGCCTTGTAAAGAGGAAGAGGGTGAGGGATGTTAGAAGTGCCCCCTCTAAAGGAAAAGCCCAAAACTTTTTGGGTGGGAAAGCTGATGAGATAGCCTCCACAGTGATGGAAATGTTCCCTGTTGAGGTCCTAGGGGCTACGAGGGTTCATCATCAGCACTGGATTGATAAATACTCTTTGTATACGAAGACCTATGATACGGTGGATATGGTGGAGGCTGAACTCGCCCTGTAGACTAGTTCTCAGAACTTTTTCTTGAATGTTCAAATGCAAATGAAATGATTATAGGGCCTCAATAAAGAGTTCCTTTAGAAGGATTCCGAGGATGCAATGAATAAAGCTGAGGCTGAGGCGTCGTTAGCCAATGACGCCATCAAGGCCTCCAAGGTAAAGCAAGCTGAGGCTGAGTCAAGAACAGAGGCATTTTCTAAAGAAAATGATGAATTGAAAATGGAAGTCCAACTTTGCAAAGCCGAAGTCATGCTCTAACGAAGTGAGTGGATAATTCTGACAACTTGCGAAAAATAGCTTCGTCAGCCTTGGAGGTAGCCAACAACGAAAAGGGAGAATTAAAGGCCAAAGCTGAAAAGCTGACTGCCGAGGCTACTGATTTAAGGCAGCAGCTAAATGGGGCGAGGATGGCAGCGGTGAACGAATACGTCACCCATTTCCACAAGACAGCTGAGTATGATGGGGCTCGGCAAATACTGGCGTGGAGTTGCATACAACGAAGTGTTTGCGAGGCTTGCCGAGCTGCATCCTCAATTGGATTTGGCTGTCATAAAAGGAGATTCCTGTCTATTGAACGGTCCACTCCTGTCAACGAGGTTGAGGGTTTAATGAAAGAAGTTGATGCTTCTGAAGAGCCTAGGCAGGATGACGTTGTTGCTTCTTAGGACAGGTCCCTATTTCTTTAGTATTTTTGTAATAATTCTCCCCCTGTCCCCCTTTCCTTATAATGAACTTTGGTCTAAGTGAATGAATAAATTTTTCTAACTCTCAAGATTAACAAGCTGATCTTAAAAAATGTGGCTAAGCCCATCAAAAATAGGTTTATCATAGCTAATCTCAATATTATTTTCTAGCTCGCCTTAATGGCACTTTAATAAACAATCGTAACATATGAGCTTGTTATTTTTAACCACTGGGTTTACAATTTATGGGGTCTCCATAATAAAATTTTAATTTTATGGGCTCGCCATAATTAATCAAAGATTAGGTTTTATGAGCTCGCCATAATTAATTTCGAACATTAATTTTATGAGTTCATCATAATCAATCAAACATTAAGTTTTATGGGCTCGTGTAGACATTAAAAAAAATAATGGGTTGGGTCAATTTAAATAACTGGCTCAATTAAATTTACTAAATTAAAGCTTACTATGGCCCATAGAGTTTTAAAAAGCTCATCCTAATCATTCAAAATCCACAATTATTGAATTATAATCAATTTAATTGAATTAATTGAGTAGTTACCAAAAAATGTCACAAATTTTCCCTATAAATAGGATCAAAGGTCCATTACATTGAGGGAAAAAAAGTGCTGAAGAAAATCACGAAATGCTAAAGAAATCCCAAAGCTGGAGGAAAAGAAGAAATCCACTCAAGTCCAAGTTTGGCAAACACGGAGAAAATCAAAATCTTCTTCAAATCAAACAAACCCAAGAGGATCAAAGTCTTTTTCAAATCAAATCAAGATCAAGTCTAAGTTTTGAAGTGCAAAGCCCAAAATTTAAGTGTCGAGCAAGTCAAGTTCTCGGCAAATCAAATCCTCAATAAATCTTGAAATCTAGGGTTCAAGCTACGTTGCTCCTCGTCTTCAAATATTCAGATCATTAATCAGAGAATTTTTCAATTTTACAATTACAAGAAGGTTCATATCCATTTACATTTCTCAAGATATGATGTTTAATGATTTTTGTATTTTAATACACGAAATTCGTCGTACAAATTTTTTGGAACGCCCGGTGGGGCCTTCTTGTCCTCTCATCTTTTGATCCTAGAAACCTCAATTTTCGACCACTACACCAACAATGGCAAACGAACAGGCAAAGTAAACCATGACTCATTTTGAAGAGACAATTGTTAAACTGTTTCGTGTGACCAGAACCCAACAAGAAGTGGAAAAACTCAACTGGTCCTACCACTAAAAAAGTTTTCCAACAAAGGTAGAATGAATCTCCAGTGGCAGATCCTTCTCTAGATCCCATCATGCCACTTCTTTGCAAAGGTGGGGAGATGATACTTCATCTAAAGAATCACTTGAGCCGTGATGGTCATAGAAGCGACGTCGAGTTCGATGACCGGATCCAACAAATGGCTTTATCTATTGAGAAGTTAGCAAAGTCACTAGAAGATAAAAACACACAGATCGCTGCACTCATGCACAAGTTGAGCTGTAAAATCCATCCACTAAAGAAGATCAAGAAAATCCAAGAACGCCAACAGAAACAAGATATGTATGATCGCACAGTTGTTTAAAACATTTTGCGTGATGTCACTCAACTCTCTGTTGGCTCTCTATCTGTCCAGTAACTTCAACATATAATTACAGACACAATTCGTGCCTAGTATGGTGGTTCAATGTAATCCTCATTGGTGTATACCAAGCCTTATAGTCGTCAANTCCACCAACTTCAACATATGATTGCAGACACCATTCGTGCCTAGTATGGTGGTTCAATGTAATCCTCATTGGTGTATACCAAGCCTTATAGTCGTCAAATTGACAAAATGGAGATGCCACTCGATTACCAACCTCCGAAATTTCAGTATTTCAATGGGAAGGGCAACCTAAAGCAACATGTTGCTCATTTTATTGAGACGTATAACAATGCAGGCACTTACAATGTACCATGGTGAAGCAATTTGTATGCTTTCTCAAAGGTGCCGCATTTGAATGGTATACCGACTTACCGGGCGGGTCAATTGATAGTTGGGATCAACTTGAATGAGAATTCCTAACCCGTTTCTACAACACCGACGACCTGTCAACCTTCTAGAACTAGCTCAAATGAGCAGAGCAAGGAAGAGCTCATTGTACAGTACATCGAATGCTGGAAGAACCTCATGCTCGATTGCAAAGAATGAATAAGCTAAGCATTTTCCATTGACATGTGTGTACAAGGCATGCATTTGGGATTACTCTGTAATCTCCAAGCAAATATGTCTCATACCTTTGAAGAGTTAGCGACACGTAGTCATGACTTGGAACTCCAAATTGCAAGGTATGGGAGTTATTACCAAGTGATCTATGTGATAAGAAAGACGTCAAGGCAGTTAAAACTAAAGAGGTAATGACAATTTTCACTGCCCTACAAAAATAGCCTTCCAAGGGTTGAGATTAAACCCAAAACCAAAACCAAAGTTCAGACCTACCAAGGGACTAGTCCAAAGTAGAGGTCGTGTGACTTTGAAAGAACTTGAAGAGAATGAATACCCATTCTCAGATTCTGAAGTTTCTGGAATTTTGGATCAACTCCTCGAACAGAATATAATCAAACTTATGATGTCAAAGAGACTTGAGGAAGTTGGTAAGGTCGATCATCCAAAATATTGTAAATTTCATAGAATCATCAGTCAGTGGTGGAAAAATATTTTGTACTAAAAGATCTTATTGTTCGCTTGGACAAAAAAAAATTAGATCAAACTTGAAATCCGAGAAAACTCAACGGTCCCCCTTCTCGATGGTTTCATTTGGATCATTTAATCTAATTCCTATTACAAAGAAGGAACATACATTTTCTCATACATATGACGCTATAAATCTTCGGTTGAGGAGTTTGGACCGCAACTTCCAGAAGGAGCCATCCCAGTGAAGTTTGAGGTAGATGAAGAAATTACCATCAATTATGTCTATCGAGGGATAGATGGACCACGTACACCCAATCGTCCAACCTTTTACAAAATTGTGATGGATGATTTGGATGTTTGGGATTCTGATTCGGAGTCCCAAGAAGAGATCGACGATGGTTGGTCTACCTTCATAAGTAAGACGGAGAAATATCGAGTGTCAAATAAAATAGGTAAAATACTACCTTCTGCACCTCTTGCAAGACCAAAATTGGGGGCATGGGTATGGAAATTCAACCTTATAGAAAGGTAACACGTGAAGAAGCTATGGGGGGATGGACCATTGTAAAAAGAAGTAATCAAAAGACTCCACAATTCCTAGGTTCTGGTATTTGTGAAGTGAAACTGAGGCCAAGAAAGAACCAAAATGGAAGGTTTAAAGCCAAGTCAGGAATGTCTACTAAATCAACGGGATTAGAAACTTATTTTCCCAAGGGATTCATTGACAATGAATGTTTTACCTCAAATGTTATCAACACGAGGATAAAAATGAAGCAAAGAATGTATCGAAAGAGAGTTCAAAACATGATAGAACTGTCTCAAAACTCAATAGCATTCTCTCCAATACGAGTTTAGCAGAGTCTCTTAGTCTCCATTTCGATGATCGAATGGCCTTAGTCGCGGCATTTATTGATCTGGAAGAATACGAAGACAAAGTTTTAAAACATGTTGGCTCCACAACTTGACAAGAATGTATGGCCACCATTACATTTGATTACGAAGATTTATAACTAGATTCTCGTTTACATAATAGACCACTGCATGTTAGTGGTGATTTTCGAGAATGCCGGATAAATCGCATAATGATCAATTATGGATCTGTTGTAAACATCATACCAGTTAAAACTATGAGAAAAATTAGAATTAATGCTGGTGATCTGTCCAGGAGTAAGATCATGATTTAGGAATTCAACCAGAAAGGTCAACAAGCCATTTGCATGATTCATTTGAAGCTGCAAATAGGGGAGTTAATTTCCTTGACTACCTTCCATGTCATTATGCTAAAACATCATAGAAATTACTTATTGGACGTGTTTGGCTACATGAAATTGGAACTGTACCTTCAACTTGGCACCAATGCTTCAGATACAATCAAGATAGAGAAGTCAAATGTGTGGTAGCTAAGTCTAAACCATTCCTCGAAGAAGAATCTCATTTTGCTAATGCCAAATTCTACATGGAGGATCAAGAGTGTAATTCTGCAGGGTTGACCATGGCTGAATTCAAAATTAAAGGAGATGTAGATGATGATGATACATCTGTTGTTGCTCAACCTCATCAACTTATCCGAGGTAAATCAAAACTTACATCTGAAGGATTCTGTAGAGGTAAAAAATCCTCAAATAGAATCAACTGATGTTGAGGCATTGAGAAAAGAGTTAACTCTTCTAATACCTAGTATTTCAAAATTACTTCTGCCCTATAAACTCATAGCAACACCGAAAGAACATAAATCTACATCAGAAGCTTCGACATCTATTTCAATCATATCAAATCTCTGTATTTCCAGCTCGTCCAAACAAGACATATGAGATACTAAAGGAGTCGATGAATCGAAATAGACTTTTGAGTAGGCGTATACCTTCTAATTTTGATGGAACCCTTATGTCGCAACCCAGTTATGGTTTGGGATACAATCCAAATTTACCAAGAAAGATTAAAGTTAAGAAGGTTTCCTCAAACCCAATCATGATTCAGATATATGAAGTTATAGGAGAAAACCCTAAACAGTTGAGACCTTCAGTGTTCGATCGAATTGAAAATGAGAAGAATGCCAGAGTTTCGGTGTTTAAATGGTCAAAAAGAGGACCCTCTCCAATGGTTGACATAAAAGGTAAAACTTCCATCTTCCAAAAGTTAAGTGAGGATTCTTCTTCTTCTGCCTAAATTGATAATAACGCACAAGCTCCCCAGAAGTCATCTAAAGACAATCTGCACTTTTTGACTTGGAATTAAAACTTCTGATTCAAGAACAAAGCCTAAACAATCAAGGAGAAGACGAAAACATCAAAAAGTTTACCATTCTCTAAGGAATAATGGGGATGAAGAAGAAGTCGATGTTAATCACATAGATTTTGAAGAAGCTCCCAACTCAAAGTCTGAGTCTAAAAACTCTACCACGATAGATGAAATTGAACCGACCCCTATGGGCTCGCCATAATTAACCGAACATTAAGTTTTATGGGCTCACCATAATTAATCCAACTTGTCACACTTAATATATGAGCGTATCATAATAATTGTGAATTAACTTATGTAATTGTAGTTGATCATAGCGGTATGAGCTTGTCATACGTAACATATGAGCTCGTCATAATTAAAAAAAAAACAAATATTACATGCATTAATCACGAAAGGTACATAGACAACGATTAGGTCCTTACTAGTAATACATTCTTAGATGTTCAACATTCCAAGGGTAGAGTTACGCCTTCCTATCCAAGTTCTCAATTAAGAAGGTCCCTAGCCTAACGTCACCTGATATGCGGTAGGGACCTTCCCAGTTGGGGCCCCACGTGCCAACGCCAGGTTTTTTAGAGGACAAGAAAACCCTTTTGAGCACTAGATCGCCTATCCTAAACGATTTTTTCTTAACCTTGGCGTTGGAGTATCTTGCCATTTTCCTTTTATAGAAGGCCAATTTAATTTCGAATTATCTCTTCTTTCTTCAAGGAAATCGAGCTCGCTTGGATACTTCGTTGAGGGGTCTACCTTGTTACGGTTTGGCTAATGCTATGGATCACCCCCACAACACATGGGGGAGCTCATTCACCCACGCCCCTTTCTATGCATCAAGTTTCTTTTTCAAGGGGTGCTTTAAAAACTTGTTTACTACCTCAACTTGGCTATTTTCCTGGGGTGCTGAAGAGATGAGAAATGCTTTTTACACCCAATTCGTCGCACAATTCTCTAAGTTTTTTATTGTCGAACTGCTGCCCGTTGTCTGTAACGATTGAGTGGGGGATCTCGAACTGAAATACGATGTTCTTCCATATAAATTTAGAAGTGTTTGCCTCAATTATTTTTGCCTATGGTTCTGCTTCGACCCACTTAGTGAAGTAATCAATGGCGACAATAGCATAGCTCACACTTTCCTTTCCTTTTGGCATAGGGCCTATCAGATCGACCCCCCATTTGGCAAATGGCCAAGCGCTGGATACTATAGTCAATTCTTGGGATGGTTGTCTTTGAATGGAGGAGAAGCGCTAACACTTGTCACACTTTCTCATGAATTGTACCGCGTCCTTTTTCAGAGTTGGCCAGTAGTACCCTTGCCTTAGTACTTTATAAGCCAATGCTAGGATGTAATTAGCATCTTCCCCTCTAGTGCACCGTAAGAGAGTGGATGAAAAGCCTCTCTTGTAAAGTACTTCGTCTCGGGGCACATAGTAGGCGGCCCTTCGTCTAAGCTTGTAGGCCACTTCCTTATTTTTCGGTAAGATGTGGTATGTGAGATAAGCTATAATAGGTTGTATCCATTGTGGGGTTCCTTCAATCCACATCGCCTCTTTTACTTTAGCTGTAGAGGGCATGGGGAGGTATTCAATTGTTACAATTTTGAGCAGTCTTGAGTTTTTGCTACTGGCCAAAATAGGGCATTCGCATGCATGTTCTCTGCTCTTGGGATTTGGGTGAGCTCAAATTTTTCAAAGCACAGGAGCAAGTCCATAACCTGCTTCAGGTACGCTACCATGCCCTTATCTTTGGCTACAAAACTGTTGCTGACCTGGCTTACAATTAGCTAGGAGTCGTTGCGAACTGCCAAGTTTTTTACCGACATTTTTTTTTGCCAATCTTTCACCCACTAGAAGTGCTTCGTACTCAGATGCGTTATTGGGGGTCTTAAAGCTAAACCTTACCACACAATTAAGCTTGTTATCCTCTGGAATTTCCAGCAGTACACTAGCCCCTGACCCCGCTTTCCCGGAAGATCCATCAATAAAAAATTTCCAGGCTAGGGGGTCTTTTAGTTCCATCATTACATTGATGTTTATTACCTCAGTGAATTCAACTATGAATTCACCATTGCTTGCCCCTATATTTTGAGGCTCTTGGTTGATATGAAATGTCAAATTTGCTCAATCGCACAACCTATTTCATTAACTTTGCTGATGCGTCTGGCTTTTAGAGTACCTACTTGAGGAGGAGGCTTGTCAATACGCGTATGCTATGGGCTTGAAAATAGGGCCTCAGCTTTCTAGAAGCGATCATAAGGGACAAAGCAAGCTTTTTCATGTTAGTGTAATGTATTTCAACTGGCTGAAGGGCCTTATTCACGTAGTAGACAGGTAACTGAGTACCACTTTCCTCCCTTACTAGTACTGAACTTATAGTTTTGACACTTACGACCAAATACAGTAGCAATGTCTCTCCCTCCTTGGGCTTTGAGAGAAGGGGGGCTTAGCTCAAGTGCTTCTTCAGCACTTGGAAAGCTTCTTCACATTCTTCGCTCCATTTGACTCTTTCCTCTTAAGATTTTAAAGAATGAAAGACATCTATCTATAGCTTTGGAGATGAAGCGATTTAGTACTGCCAGGTGCCTTGTCAGACATTATACCTTCCTGGGTTTACTGGAGGATTTCATATCCAACAGGGCCTTAATTTTCTCTGGATTCGCCTCAATGCCTTGCTAGTTAACCATATAACCCAAGAACTTTCCAGAAGCAACACTAAAAGCACATTTCAATGGGTTCAGCTTCATCTGGTACTCTATCAAAGTCTTGAAGGTAGCTTCCAAGTGTTCAATGTGACCAACAGACCTGAGGCTCTTTACAAGCATGTCATCGACGTATACCTCCATTGTTTTACCTACAAGGTTGGAAAATATCTTATTGACTAGTTGTTGATTGGTTGCGCTAACGTTTTTCAAACTAAATGGCATGACTTAGTAGCAGTAGAGGCCTCTTTCAGTAATGAAAAATTTGTTTTCCTCATCTATTGGGTGCATGAGAATGTGGTTGTACCCTGAGTACACATCCATAAAACTTAAGAGCTCATGGCCTGCAGTAGAGTCGACTAGTTGGTCGATCCTTGGAAGAGAAAAGATGTCCTTTGGACAAGCTTGGTTAAGGTTGGAAAAGCATATGCTAACTCTCCACTTGCCACTGGATTTCTTTACTAAGACGAGGTTTGATATCCACTTTGGGTATATTGCCTCCAATGTGAACCCATTAGATATGAGCCTTTGCACTTCCTCTTTCAGGGCTACGTATCTCTCCGGGTTCAATGCTCACCTTATTTGCATGTGGGATGAGCTTTGGGTCCACATTAAGGCGGTGGCAACTGACTTTGGGATCAATGTCCACCATGTCTTAATATCTTCATACAAATATCTCCAATTTGTTGAGTACAAAGTTCTTAAGCTTGGTCTTTTCTTGTGACACGAGCTCATTTCCTATTTGCAACACTCTTATGGGGTCATGTAAATTCATAGAGAAGGATTCAAGCTCCTCTACCGGGGTCGCTTGTGAATTTGATCATGTGACCCTGGTGTCTAAATCCATATCAACGGTCCTTTGTTCAGGGGCATCTATCATGTTAACATCTTTCCTTTGTTTAGGGATAGGACCTTCTTCAGGTGTGTCAACCATTTCAACATCTACTATGAACATATTTACATTGCGGGGCTCAAATTTTCTCAAGGAGCTAAGGTAGCATTCCCTCGAGCCCATTAGTCTCCTCCCACCGTAGCGATTCCTTTCTCAGTCGGAAATTTCAAGGCAGGTCGTCCCAACACTTCATGGTAACAGATCGGTGGCCTACGATGAGGAACTCCATAAAGTGATAATTTTAAATGAGGGCTATCCTATTTCCACTGTCAGTGCCATTGATCAAGTATCTCGTCATAGATAAGTCCTTCACTTCCTTTGCATAATTCCTCTGTGTGTTTCTAGACTCTCCCCTTATGTGTAGACCACCTATGATGGTATCAATTTCTCTTATGGGACTATCAGAATCGTTCTCCTCCGTTTGATAACGAGGGAGTTATGATGTTTCTACTTGATTTCTCAAGTTCGCCGCGTCTCTTCTCTCCTACCTATTTCTAAGAGGAGGTGGAATCCCCTAAGGTTCATAGTCATGGTATTGTCCTTGTCCTCTTTGAACAGATGGTGGTTGATGGACCTATTTCTAGGTCTTAAGGGTTCGATTTGGTCAAAAATACTATTGGACCTTTGAGGTTCATGCTCTTGAGTGTAATCAGGTGGAAAGTTCTCATCCTGCGGCATGTTATCACCGGGTCGGCTTGTGACATAGTTAGTGGAGGTGCCTACTTCCACCTCCCTCTCCGCTGGGTTGACATTTCTCTCATGCGCTTGGGGATATGCTGTAGTGTCATTCTCATTCTCCTGGGGAAAAAACTCCATGTTGAGGTGCCTGATATCCTGCATGTTGGTGCATCTGCATGAGTAATTGTTGTATGGCAATGTCCTATTGGGCCATGTTTCTCTTATTTGTGGCCATTTCTCCTACTTCTCTAGCTAGGCGTGTTGTGGTACCACCTTGCCTGTATTGATGATGGGGACGATGTATATTTACATTTGTGCGGAAGATCTCTTCTTCAGAAGCCTCTTGCTACCTATTTCTACTTTGTGATCCATGGTAATTAGAACTCATCGTGAGTATTTAACTTTGAGCTAAAAGTAAGTGTTTAAGATGTTCCTTCTTTGCGGTGGTTTTTTCCTCAAGAACCAAATCTTTTTCCAAGGCTTTATTTCAGATGGCTTTTACAACAAGGATGTTTGTGGTTATGGAGTTGAAGATTTTCATAGACAGTTTCAATTTATTGACCCCAAAAAATGTACCAAGGATGTGGTCAACAAATCCCAAGGCCTCTCACGTCCATAGAAACTGAATTCCTGCACACTTGGACGAACCGTCAACCACATGTGGCCTTCCCCGGAAGGGATGGAGTTTGCCGCGTGTACTCGATGGTCAAGTCAGTTGGAGAAATTGTTTAGGGTATGTGAAAGCTTTGAACGTGAGCCTCCAATCAGTAAAAAAAAGAGGTTGGCTTGGTAGTCAATAGGTAAAAATGTGTGTAGCAAGAATATCACCTTGAGAGTCTAAACTTGCATTACCTCCCAATGACACTAAGTGTGAGCTTTTATACCTAGGCGAAATGAATTGAGTCCATTGGATGATAGTACATGTGGTCTAATCCAAATGACTTTCCTTTCTTCTCATATACATTAATCAATTTCGGCCTTAAATGTTTTTACCATTTTTGTGTCCATAAATCCTAGCATGTATCTTTAGATTTGACCAAGTTGGATGGCGGTGGTGGCAGTGGCAATGAGTTTCTTGTCAACTTACATGGTATGAAATCCATTCAAGATCTTGCCACTGCCTCGCCCAGGTATTTGTCAAAGGGGTTTGCCTACAAAAGGGTCTGTCCAGGTGTTTTGTATGGGAGAGGTAGGTCGGCCGCACCTGGATTGTTTCACCTGCATGTGGTTGGGTTGCCCTATGCCAACACGTAAGGCATTATTCCCCAAACTATTCGCCAAGTGGGCTAATTGGGGCCCTTTGTGGGTCCAGTTTTTCAAGGCTTAAAAAAATCAATTATGTAAAGAATGAGGAAAAGAGAGTGAGGGTAAGATGCCAAGAAAATAGACCATTAAAATTGTATACTCATCAGCAACCAAATAAAAGTTTACGAATAAACACATTTAAAGTGAACGTACGTGCACTATGTTATGGTGGAATAGATATTCTAGGTACTTGGCGAAGAAATATGTACGCAAGTTTAGGCCAGATCCCAAAATGTCAATGAGTAGTTTTATAAACAATATTAAAAAAAGATTGTATGTATGAGATATCCAAATATCAGTTCTTTAGGACTAGAGTAAAATGTGCAGAAGTGGTTAATGGTATTGTGGACGAGCAATACAAAAATTTATGGGATTGTGGTGAATAGTTGAAGAGGACTAATACTATAAGTACGGTACAATTAGAAAGAGATGGGTCTACTATTAAAAGAATTTATTTATGTCTGTTGTTGATGCAAAAAAAAAACATAACAAATTGGAGCTAATCCTTAGGGTTTATGGTCTTTGACATGGGAATGCACAACAGTAAGGCTTGAATATTCATTTTTTTTTTTAGAAAAAAAAGGGTCTAGTTCAATCTGTAAGCTAGTTTTTCGATGGAGCGGAGAATAGATGATGTGCAAGGCATTTGTACAACAACTTCACATTGAAACACGAAGTTGAAATGATTGTTTTGGACTTCAACAAGGACAACAACTGTACTAGAATAGAATACTATATTTAATTATGGAGAACGTCAGCTGGTAGAGTAGCTACCTTATCTTGTTCAATCATTTCTTCTGAGTTACATGTTAATCCTATTTCTCTTTGTTTGACTCACTTTCTTTCCTTTGTTGCTTCCGCTCTCTTCACATTAATTTCTTGCAATTCAAGTCCACTTCTGGTTGAGATGGTTTGTACATGCTCCTTTAGACTCACTTCGGTATGGTATTGCCCTTGCTTCCTTTCGGAGAGGAGTTTGGCCATGTGAACCATTTGGTTTTCGAGTCCCTTCATGGTTTTGTTGATACTTTTGAAATATATTACTACTAAATAATAGTAATCGATCGAATCATTTAGACCCAACTACACCTAGAGGTGTATAATGTGAAATCAATAAAAAACAATAGGTCACTTATTTATTATTTCTAGAATATTAAGTTTAATATCCAATTAAACCCCAAGTATCAATGATGCAATATAGATGATCTGTTTGATTTTTCACAAGTGTACAAAATCGTGAACAAGTAATAATGTAATGAGTAAAGTATCATTCCCACAAGAACTATGTATTTAATCTAGATCAATTAATCTTAACCATAATCGAATAGCAAATTATTTTTTTTGATGAATTAATGCTAAATTACTAACTGACTAACTATTCTATTGAGAGTTTATGAAGATTTTTATAAAACTACTAAGACTTCAAATACCCCTTATTAATCCATCTTTAATTCAAATCAATATCATGACAACATGTATTCATTCTTGTTGATCAATGTTCCTGAGTTAACTAAAAACATCCATCGATGTCAAATAAATTTATCCCTACGTATGACCTTTCTATATTTCTATAAAAGATTTGAACATGAAATCATGCATTAAAATGCAAGAACATCAATAAAGATTATGCAAAGTATAGAGGTATATCTCTATCCCCTATCGTACTTTACAATGATTATTATAA
Organism: Fraxinus sp. D2006-0159; assembly: GCA_903798375.1. NCBI lineage: Eukaryota > Viridiplantae > Streptophyta > Magnoliopsida > Lamiales > Oleaceae > Fraxinus > Fraxinus sp. D2006-0159. Next base: position 15,325 of record CAIGRQ010189780.1, read on the forward strand.
AGTGCTATTTATCCTATTGCTTATCTAGAAATCAATCAAATTAACAATTGAATACAATTGGTGATCAAACAATTAAAAGTATTAACACACTAACAATCAACCAAGAAATAATGGATAGAGGACGTCAAAATATTTCATTTATATTACACACTTCATAATAAGAGTTTATCTTTTCCTTAGTAACAAGATTTCTAGCCTAACATTGCAAAATTACAAGAAATCATAATTAATTTGTAAAACAATACCCGAATTCTAATTAATGAGAGAAGATGAAGATAAATCTTGAATCTCTTCAATAATTCCTTGATGAATCTCCAATTGTGCCTTCTTTTATTGCCCAATAATCAAAGGTTGAATCTTCAAATTGATGAAATCTTTGAATTGCATTTAATTCCCTCACAAAAACTATGAATTCGCCTTCCTTTGATGATGATAATTGGTGTATACGTGAAGTGTGAGAGCTATACAATATTATTTGCCCAGGCTTAGTATTTATAGAGATGAAATTAGGTTAAAAATCATGCAAGAAAATGGTTTCCACATAGAATCTTGGAAGAAAAGGAAAACATACCACGTTTACCAGATTTGGCCTGAGTAGACTCCCAAGCATACTTTTCAACCGCTATTTTGATTTCTCAAGTCAGGTGGTTGCCCGGATTTATAAGTTGGCGGTCGTCCAGTTATACAAGCTTTCAAACTCTATGTTTGGTCCCCGAATTCAATTCTTGGTTCTTTTAAGTCCTTTTCTTTTGCAATTCGGCCGTTTAACTTCTAATTGCATCCAATTGAACTCATAATATCTTTACTCTTCATTTTGTGGTCCAAATCAAATATTGAAATGTTGCAATTTAGTCTCCATACTTTGGATTTCATCTTTTTTGCCAATTTTCGCTTCTTCCTTTCAATTCCTCTTTCATTCATCGAGTTTCACCTAATTAACAAATTATACAATGAATTGGGCCATAATTAGTCAAAAGAACTTCGAAATATCTATATTTAAAGGTCCGAATAAGTGTATAAAATACATTTATCAATAGATCAAAAGTGAAAAAGTGAAAAAGTAACACCAAATTTGGTAACAAAGAAAAACCCCTTAAAGAACTCTTCATATAGATCATAAATCTCTCTGCAAATCTTGCCAAACAATCCACTAGAAAAGATACTGACTGTTAGTCCATACACAACTTAACTTTAATATACTCTGACTACCCAACTTGTAAATCACCGAAAAACCTCTTCGATTATGTAACCTACACTTTCCAAAACTCCGGACTTCTTTTCCCCCGCATGGATCACCAAGAACGAACCTTGTTCTGAAATAACTTGAACTAAAACTATCTCTTCCAACTTCAGAACTCTAAAGGCCTATTATAAAAAGTAAAGGTTTTTGGTGTTTGATCTTTAGAACTTTTGTGTTTTGATCTTGTGGTTGCATCAATAGAATTATAAAATTGATGTTTGATCTCTATAGGATGTTTTCTTGAATGAATAATAGCTCAATCAAAGTAACAGAGATATTTAGGAATAATTATGCAGCTTTGATCTTGTGGTTGAATCAAAACATCTCTAGATTGTGTTCTTGATTTCAATAATGTGTTCTCTTGAATGAATAATTGTTCAACCACACAAGGAAACAAAATGGCTTGGGTGTATATAATATCAAGTGTTTGAGATTAAATAGGATTGAAAAAATTGTTGAAATCGCGAACTAGGGTTTTTGTACGTATGACCACCACTTGAGCTCCATTCATCGCAGCCAGGGAGCGGTAAGCCATTACTCGAGCTCTTAGGTCACACCTAGAGAGTGGTCAGGTTGCTAAAAAAACACGCTCGAGAGCAAAACAGCGTCCTACATGCGGTTTTACGACAATTTTTTCTCTTTGTTCCGTCTCTGATTCCTTCAAGATCTATACTACCAACTCCTGGCTATTTTGACTTTAATTATAACTCAATAACTATGATTTTGAACACGGAATTAGCCAATTACAATTTGGACCTAACAACTTTGAATCTCAATCTCATTATGTTCTTGGTAATTCAACTTTAGATGTGCTAAGAAAGCAACGGCCTCTTACCATCCTCATTTATTCTCATGTGATCTTCCTTGTGGATTTTGGTCGAATGTTAGTGTAGGAGAAGCTAGGATGATTTCACCAGCTCGGATTATATGTCTATGAATATGACTGTTTTGGTGGTGTTGGAAGTTTTGAGCATAAGTAGCATCCTCCGTTGATGAAAGGTTAGTGGTGACAAGTGGACATTCTATTGACATGATTTTCTCCGTAAGTCTCACATATTTGAGGTGGTGCTTGAATCATATTGATTGATTGAGCATGTTTAAGTCCATCTAGCTTCTTGGTCAAGGAATCAATTTTACAAGGACAAGAGTGTTGATGTCCACCTTATGTTTCCTAGCCATTTTTCTTTGTGATCCTCTTTCTGATCACATTGCATATTGTTCGCTCATTGTTTCGAACAAGTCATAGGCTTCCTAAATCGACTTGTTTTGGAACAACTATTGGATGCTAAGTCAAGATTCAACATCTTGACGGTATCAATCAGAGTAGAAATAGTGAATATGCAACCCCCTGTAATTCCATGCATTGGGCACACTTTCAAAACAATTGCTTAAAATGTTCCCAGCCTTCATGAAAGTTTTCTAACTCGGATTGATGAAAGACAGAGATATCATGTTTGAGTTTGACAATTTTCACTGGAGAGAAGGATTTCAATATGAATATCTAAACCAACTCGTTCCATGAAGTCGTGCTACTCGGATGAAATGAGTCCGACCAATCCCAAGCTCTGCCCTTAGAGTTTGAGGAAAAAAATATCATCTTGGTTGTTTGATCGTTTACACTTGTACTTGAAGTTTCAACACATCCCCTGAAAGCATGTAAGATTATAGTGCGGATTTTACAAAAAGACAGATGGCATCAGGTCTCAACTGAATGTTTGGTGTCCTAAATGGAGGAAGGACGATCTCGATTGGTTCTCAACAATAGGAAGATTCTCTAAAGTCCTCAACAGGCAAATCATCTTCATCAATTTCAACCTCGGGCACCGCAGCTGCACGATAAATGATAATGGGTGGATTTCTAATCGATGGAACAATACCCGGAGGATCTGCTCTAGGAGGAGTAATTAGACTGATGAATTGCCATCTCGTTATCTTGGTTTCTCTTGCTTCCTTTTCTTACGCAAGTCTTTGTTGGAGAGTTCTTTCGATTTCTGGATCTAAGTAGACAAGATTAAGACTCTTCGAATGAAAGAACGGAAGAGTGCAAACCTGAAACCATGAAAACAGAGAGAAACTAATGTAAAAAGGAAAATGAATTAAAAAAATGTTAAAGCAAAACCAACTAAATAATTAAAAGAATCAATTCTCGACCATGGAGCCAAAATGTTTTTGCGAATTTTTTTTTATCTCCTATTGCAACAAATTATATCACTTTAATGGACAATTTTCATGGAAAACAAAGTCAAACGAACACCAAAAGATCCAAAATTTCAATATTTTTCAGATAAAAAATTATATCAATCAAACACAATTAATTGACAATTCTCAGTAAAACAAGTTCAATTCACTAAATTCATTTTCTTCCCACGCAATTCCATTCTTGCAATCAAACGAACCCTAAGTGATATGAGTGAGTACGGAAGCTTTGGTTAAATTGCAATGGAGTAAAGCACTAGGATTACGAATCCAGTAGCAAAGTAAATCACTAGGATTACGAATCCAATATTGCTACCTTATTTTAATCCAATCCTCATCAATTTTCAATTCTTGCGTAGTTTAAAAAAAAAAAAAATTGTTCCAGTTCGAATTACTAGCTTTTCTCAAGATCAAGAAATTTTATGCTTATAAGGGTCCGTTTGATTGCAAGGGTGAAAAATTAGTGGAAAGAAAATATTTTACAAGAAAAAGATTTTCCTAAAAATTATTTTACAGGGAATTGTAATTAAGTGTGTTTGATTGGTATAATTTTTCACCCGAAAAATTTTTAAATTTTGTGTTCGTNAGATCAAGAAATTTTATGCTTATAAGGGTCCGTTTGATTGCAAGGGTGAAAAATTAGTGGAAAGAAAATATTTTACAAGAAAAAGATTTTCCTAAAAATTATTTTACAGGGAATTGTAATTAAGTGTGTTTGATTGGTATAATTTTTCACCCGAAAAATTTTTAAATTTTGTGTTCGTTTGACTTTGTTTTACATGGAAAATTAAAGTGATAATTTTTCACAA
>CAIGRQ010189827.1:0-16775 GCA_903798375.1 Fraxinus sp. D2006-0159
CCAATTCTTTCAACCATCTTTTCTTACGTGCTAACAATCGGATTAACCTGATGTAGTTAGCGATCTCTTTCGAGAAATACTAATCATATTCATATGCCCGAACTTACTATATCTCTATGTAAATTCACACATATATGAACACATTAATCTTCAGGAATTCAATAAAGATCGCATAGATTATAATTATCTCTCAACCTCTTATAATGTCTAAATCAATTATTGCACGAGTTAGAATTATACATCACATCTCGGTCTCAGTATTATCCCTAAATCAATTAATTGTTGCGCAGACAATTAAAGCATTTAACACACAATAATTAATTAACAAGTATTAAAATGATATGAAAATCTTGAAATTAAACATATAATAAAAATCTAAGCCACATCATCAATCCCAACATAAAAATATTTAGCCACTCATAATGTTGAATTACACGCAAAAGTGGAAAGAAATCACCAAAAATTGACGAAACGTGAAATTTCTAGTGTCTACATGCGTATATAATTCTGTCAGTGGCTTACTTTTTATTTCCAATGCAGCCATCCTTTTTTTACTTCAAAACTAGGTTGCTGCCTTTTCTCTGTGTATATATATTCTGTGTGTTTTTACAATCAATTTCCCATTGGTTTTCTTCCTAAAAAAGCTGGCTCTTATGCGTGAGAATATAATAAGATATTCTGCCTTTGTTTTCTTTTCTTCCAACACTAGACTGTTGACTTCTTCTTTTTTCTTCAATGGCTGCAGCTGTGTGTGGTCTCTTTAATTTAGCTGCCAAAAAACTGTTTTCTTTACCCCAAATTCTTCTCTTTTAATTCATCCAATAAAATTGTAATTGAGGCCCATTTAATGTGTCATTTTCTTCAAAGCAAGTGCTTCACTTTTCAAAGTACGAACTTTAATCTCCAAACTTTGCCTCCAATAATTAAGTCCCCATACTTTGGATTTTGCCATTTTTCCGCTATTTTGCATTCTTTCTTCAATTCTTCATTAAACAATCCCCAGACTTTGGATTTTGCCATTTTTCCGCTATTTTGCATTCTTTCTTCAATTCTTCATTAAACATAACGTTTTACCTACAAAATACAATTTAACATAAATTAGGTATGATTTTATTCAAAAAAATAATAAAATATCATAATTTAGAGCCTTGAATAAGTATAAAAAAAAAATACACCTATCACCTAGCAACACAGAACCTAATCCAAAGGAAAATGTGCAAGCAATTACAACAAGAAGTGGGATACAACTGTTGGAAATTACGGTAAAAAGGCCAGTAGCAGAGATAAATAAAGTGCCTACTTTAGATGAAGAGCACAAGGAGGAATCTGAAAAATCAACTGAGAAAAGTTTGAAAGAGAATTCAGACATACCACAGGCTAAACCCATTCCTATAAGAGAATATGTATACCCATTCCAATTCCACAGAGATTGCATAAACATAAACTAGACAAAATGTTCTCCAATTTCATAGAAGTATTTAAAAAGTTGTACATCAACATTCCATTCACGGATGCTCTAGTACAAATGCCCATCTACACAAAATTCAGAAAGGAAATTCTCACTAACAAGAGGAAGCTGTAGAATTATGAGACATGATGCTAACTGAGAAGTGAAGTGCACTTCTACAGAATAAATTGTCTCCTAAACTCAAGGATCCAGGGAGTTTTACTATACCTTGTACAATAGGAGATAAATATTTTGAATATGTTTTATGCGATATTAGCACAAGTATAAATTTAATGCCATTGTCTTCGTACAGAAAACTAGGAATTGGAGAGGCCCTAATAATCACAATAGCATTACAACTAGTTGACCGCTCTATAAAGCATCCAAGTGGGATTATTGAAGATGTCTTGATGAAGGTGGACAAGTTCATTTACCCCACATATTTTATTATATTAGCTATGGATGAAGACTAGGATATTCTAATAATTTTGGATAGGCCATCCTTGCTACGTGAAAAGCTTAGATTGAGTACACAAAGGGCAGTTAATTTTGAGATTGGAGGTTAAGCTAGTCACTTTCAACGTCTTCAAAACAATGAAGTATCCATCTGAATCCAATACTTGTTTCTAGATCGATATTATAGATAATTTGATGTTAAAGTCAGTTGCACATGAACATCTTATGGAACTATTAGAAGCATGCCTAGTTTATTCTGGATCCAAAATAGTAGAAAATCTTGAAATCGAGGAGTACATCAATTATTTGGAAGCATCAACACCTGTTGCATTCCTAAGGAGGCACCAATTTGAAGAGCTTGGTAAAGGCCCTACTAAACCATTGCCATCGACCAACTCTTGAGTTGAAACATCTACCAGCAAATTTGAAGTATGCCTATCTGGGGAAAGCTTTTACATTGCCGGTCATCATTGCAAGCTCTATAATAGAGGATGAGGAAAAGAAATTACTTAGGGTGCTTAGAGAACACAAAATCGCAATTGTAAGGTCCATCGCTAACATAAAAGGTATCAATCCATCATTATGCATGCACAAGATTCTCATAGAAGATGACTTCAAACCATTAGTTGAGCATCAGAGAAGATTGAATCCCAATATGAAAGATGTGGTTCAGGCTGAAGTATTTAAAATTTTGGATACATGTATTATATATCATATTTCTGATAGTAAGTGGGTGAGTCCAGTACAAGTAGTCCCAAAGAAAGGGAGCATCACAGTGGTGAAGAATGAGAACAGTGAACTCATACCTACTAGAACAGTAACATGATAGATGGTCTGTATTGATTATCGAAAATTAAACAATGCTACGAGAAAAGGTCACTTCCATCTACCATTCAATGACCAGATGCTGGAAAGGCTACCAGGACATTCTTATTATTGCTTTCTGGATGGATACTTAAGATACAACAAGATACCAATTACTTGTAAAGATCAAGAGAATACAACATTTACATGTCCTTACGAAACCTTTGCTTTCAGGAGAATGCCATTTGGTTTATGTAATGCACCTGCTACATTTCAGAGATTTGTCATGGAAATCTTCTCAGATATGGTTGAAAAATTTATTGAGGTATTTATGGATGACTTCTCGATTTTTGGGTCTTCGTTTGATACATGTCTCAAGAATCTGGCCTTAGTTCTACAAAGGTGTGAAGAAAGCAATCTTGTGCTGAATTGGGAGAAGTGTCACTTCATAGTTCAGAAGGATATTGTATTGGGTCATCGAGTATCAGGTAAAGGTATTGAGGTTGACAAGGTAAAAATTCAGGTAATCAAAAAACTGCCTCCACCTACTCCAGTAAAGGGAATCAAAAGTTTTCTAGGTCATGCGCGATTCTATAGAAGGTTTATCAAGGATTTCGCAAATATTACTAAACCATTATGTAATCTGCTTGAGAAAGATATCCCATTTCAGTTTACTGAGGAGTGTTTGACAGCATTCAACATATTTAAGTAAAAGTTGGTAACTACACCTATCATTGTAGCACCAGATTGGGATCTACCTTTCGAGCTTATGTGTGATGCGAGTGATTTTAGAGTTAGAATAGTACTGGGTCAGAAAATAAATAAGATATTTCATGTGATCTACTATGCCATTCGAACCCTTAACGATGCTCAAATCAATATGCCACTACTGAAAAGAGCTACTGGCATAGTGGTGTTTACATTTGACAAATTTCGATCATATCTTATTAGTTTGAAAGTCATAGTTTACACTGATCATGCAGCCCTTAGACATTTACTAGCCAAGAAAAAAGATTAGCCTAGACTTATCCTATGGGTACTACTCCTACAAGAGTTTGGCTTGGAAATTCGGGACAAGAATAGAATAGAAAATGTAATGACAAATCACATATCCAGACTAGAGAAGATCACACCAGTAAGGGATGATCAAATCAACGAATTCTTTCCAGATGAACAGTTGCTTGAGGTCCCATGGTATGCAGATATATTAAACTATCTCGTAAGCAACATTTTTCCTCCGACACCACCCACCAACAAAGGAATAAATTCTTTTCAAATTTGAAATATTACTTTTGGAAAGATCCATATCTATATAGGCATGGTCCAGATCAAATCATTAGAAGGTGTGTACCTGAGCTGAAATGGTTAAAATCTTAAGGCAATGTCACTAGTCACTATATGGAGTTCATTTTAAAGGAACAAAAATAGTTGTTGTACTCCAGTCTTGTTTCTATTGGTTAAATCTTTTTAAAGATGCCCATAGCATAGTTAAGGCATGTGATCGATGTTAAAGAATTGAAAACATCTCTAGAAGAAATGGGATGCCTCTGAACTCCATACTTGAAGTAGAGCTCATTGATGTTTGGGTTATGGATTTCATGGGTCCATTCCCATCCTCTTATTCATGTCGGTATATCATGGTGGCGATTGATTACATCTATCAATGATTCTCAGGTGGTCATAAGTTTTTTTTGAAGAAAAATATCTTCAATTGATTCGAAACACTAAGGGCACTCATTAGTGATTGCAGCAAACACTTTTACAATAGGATGATGGATTCGGTTTTATCGAAATATGGAGTGAAACATCGCATTGCTACAATTATCACCTACACACAAATGGCAAGTGGAAATCTCCAACCGGGAGATCAAACGAATCTTAGAAACAACAGTTAATGCATCAAGAAAAGATTGGACAAAGAAGTTAGATGACGCACTTTGGGCATACAGAACAGTATTTAAAACACCTACTAGGATGTCCCCATATCGATTGGTATATGAAAAAGCTTGTCACTTACCTATGGAGTTGGAGCACAAAGCATACTAGGCAGTGAAGAAACTAAAGTGTGATATGCAACAAGCTAGAGAAAAAAGGTTTCTACAGCTCAATAAGATGGATGAGTTCAGGAACGATGGGTATGAAAATGCTCATATCTACAAGGAACGAACAAAGAGATGGCATGACAAATTCAATCAAGGAGAAGAATCTCAGGTGGGAGGGAGAAAGTGCTACTCTGTAATTCTCGATTTGGATCTTCCCTTGGAAATTAAAATCTCGATGGGCTGGACCTTTCACAGTGGTGAAAGTATATCCTTATGGGACAATTGAACTACAACATCCAGAAAAGGGTAATTTCAAAGTTAACAGTCAAAGGTTGAAGTGCTATTGGGAAAGATAATTCTTGAAAGAAAAGTCCTCCACGGAATAATCACTACCACAGTCAAGCTCGAGATGATAAATTGAGCGCTTAACTAGAGGCAACTTGTTTTCTTGACCTTAAGTTTATTTTATTTTATATATATATTTTCTTTTAATCATGCATCGTAAATTTAGATCGTCATTAATTCAAGCATTCATTAAAAAAAAAGAAAAAAATTGACAGCGGTCAACAACGGTCCTTGGATATCCCTTTATTATTATTTTTTTGAGTTTTTTTTTATTCTTTCTTGAGTTTTAGGATATTATAGTTTATGTTAAGTTTATTCGAGACTCATATTCCATACCATGTTTCCACTTAGGTCTTCGATATGTTGGTTTAGTAAATGTTAGAGCTAAGTAACACTTGTTCCAGTTATTTGATCTTAATGCTTTATTTGATTTTTCAAGAACATAACGTCACGGAACATTAAACTAATATTGATCAAGGAGCCAATGGGATGTAATAGGAAAGCTAGCCGTTGAATTACAAACGATATCAGTGGAGTCTTTTCTTCACTTCCTTCCCTACCTCTTTATATGTGGATTTAGGATTTAAGACATTAAGGACAATGTCTAGTTTAAGTTTGGAGGTGGAAAACATGAGTTTTCATTTTTATGTGTTTTGTGTGTTTTTATTGCTTTAGTAAAAAAAAAATTGAAAAATCTCAAAAATCTCAAAACTATTTTCTTTTGGGTGCTTGTGTGAGTTAGTTGCCTTGGCTGGAAATGAAGAATGTATTGAATCATAAATTGATCTATGAATTATGAACAAGTTGCATGCTTGTATTAATTTTTATTTTTCATGTGAAATTTGATATATATTGAGCACATGAGTTCAGTTAAGTATTGTATATGAATGAGTTGATTTCATAATTGGATAAGTTGAAATAGTGGACCATAGATACTAAACATAAAACCACTAAATTTTACATCGTTAGACCAAATTTAGAATGGTTTAGGGGATTTCACTATTGTGGAAAGATATTGAGATAAATGGGGATTCTATGTGTGAAATAAAAAAACTCTTGTGTGGATTATCTAAAGTCAATATGATGAAATTGGGTGAACATATCTAGTTAGAGGTCGTTTTACCTAAATCAGTGTTTAATGAGAGACAATGCACTAATCAAGGCATGAAAAATTATTTTATTTGAAAATTTCTCTCCGTAGCCTTTATGACTCGCGCAACTAAGCCTGCAAAGGTTTTTAAAGCCTAGTGCCCTAGGTTATCTGATTTGGCAGTCATCAGTCGAAAACTTGTTATATGAATCATCTAGAAAGTTCAAAGGAGAGAATGCTTCAAATAAAGAAAACATATAGAAAAACAATTGAGAAAAAATATAGAAAATCAGAAAAAAGTAGGTGTATGAAACAGAAGACGCACCAAATGTTTTTGTTATGTCCCGGACACTTATTTGGAAAAATTTGACTTTTGATAAGGGATTATTAGCCTAGTTAAGTTCTAGCGATTAAAGCAACCAAAATATGGAGAATCCTTGTTTATTGACATATTGACTATCAATTAGTGAGATTTACCTAAACTAGAGAGCTGAGGATAATATAAAACTCAAACTTAGTTCACACACTTGAAAATAGTGAAAAGAATAACTTTGGGGGTGTGTGAATCTTACGAGTGATGTAAGAATATATTTGACCATTGAGAGTCGAGAATTGAAAGAACTTATAAATTCATAATGCTATGCTTAATTCTTCACACATGCACGTCGATTTTAGGTTGGAAAAGTAGATTTTAATTTTTGTATTGTGATTTTGAAGATGTGATTAGATTTAATATTATGATTTCAATTCTAAGATAAAAAGTCAGGTTAACTAGCTAAATCTTTTGCATTGCTTGATCAACAGGCCACCAATAAGATAATTATCATTGCGTGTTTGTGTGGTTGTTAGGTTTTAGTTTTGTTTGATGGCAAACAAAGATTTAAATTTGGGGTGTGATAAGTGTAGTTTATATACTTATTTAAGGCCCTAAATGATGATATTTTATTGTTCTTTTGGTAAAATGCGACCTAAATTGTATTATATATTGCATTTTGTAGGTAAAACTCAATATTTAATGAAGAATCCAAGAAAAGATGCAAAATAGCGAAAAATGGAAAATCCAAAGTATGAGGACTTGGAAGCAAGCATTAAATTAATTGGGCCTCAATTTGGACTTCTAATTGGATAAAAAAATTTGATGACGTGAGATTAAATATTTAGACAAAAAGATCATTGGGCTGAAAAGAGAGAAAAGAGGCTCAACTGCTGTGTTTACACACACACAAAAAGGAAAAACGTGGACAGCAATTGATCCATATATATACACGTAAAGGAGGCAGCTGAAGAGGAAAAATTGGATACACATTGAGCATAAAAGTGATAGCTTAAGGAGAGAAATACACAGATTGTGGCTGCACGCATACAAGGGCTATTGTTTATATATACATACGCATACACGCACAATTTAGGATAGAGGCTGAAATTGAAAATATACACACGCAGAGAAAGAGGGGCAGTCAGTAGCTTGAGGGAGAAAAATAGAGGGAACTGGTAGCTGGTTTTTGGAGATACACACATATTCATTGCCAACATACAAACGAAAGGAGAAGGCACACATGAGTAGCTTCACGTTTCGTCAATTTTTGGTGATATTGTTCCACTTTTACGTGTTTAATTTCAACGTTACGAGTGGCTAAATACTTTTATTGTTAGGATGAATGATGTAGTTTAAGGTTTTTATTATATGTTTCATTCCAAGATTTTCATGCTACTTTGATACTTGTTAATTAATTATTGCATGTTTAATGCTTTAATTGTTTGCGCAACAATTGATTTATTTAGGGTTAATACTGAGACCGAGAGGTAATGTATAGTTCTAGCTCGTGCAATAATTAACATAGATATTATAAGAGATCGAGAGATAATTATAGGCTATGCGATCCATGATGAATTTCTATAGATAAATGTATTCATATGTGTGTGGATTTATATAGAGATATAGTAAGTTCGCGCATATGAATAGGATTAGTGTTGCTCGAAAGAGATCATAACTACATTAGGTTAATTCGATCATTTGCACGTATGCAAAATGGTTGAATGAATTGGAATTAAATATATGATAAATAACCTAAGTGCAATGAAAAATCCTAACTATCCAATCACATAATCTAAAAAGCAAGGACTCACTATACTCATGATACTAGGCAGATACGGTTATTTCTAGGATTGTATCATCCTCTACCATTTGCAACGACCCTCGTATTTGACAATGACCCCTCACCAAGAGCCAAGACGATTTGAATTCTTAGTAGAGGTCAGAGTATCCTAGTTGTAAGGTGAATGCGGGCCCCAAGGTTCATACTGTACCACCACTTAAAATCCTCACCCCACTAGAGGCTTGAGGCTGAAAAGGCTTGGAAATTCATAGGGAGGCATATCCTGGTCAAGAGTCATCTCCTTCCAAAGAAGAAAGGCCCCTACTAACTGGTTCTATATATTTGGAAGAAGTTGGGTAGAGACCAGATTATACTATCTAAGTATATATCTAAAAAATGTGTGCAAATGCAGCCTCATTCCTGCATTACGGATTGTCATACTCACAGCAACACGCCCTTCCCAAGGAAAATAGGCTTGCTAATTTGGGGTCGAAACAAACATCTCAACAGTGTTGAAGGTCTTATAACGCTCTCTAAAAGTCACCAGTTTACTTTGTTCGATGAAGGTCGGGTAGAAGAAGGCCCTCTACCTAACATTATTATCTATTGGGCCTTTCCGCATCATCAAGGTACTATGGTAACCCTTCATTACCTCCATAATCCTCTCAGTAGGGATTAATGGAGGTAGACCACCTCAGCATATATCATTGACATATCAACCTTCCCGGAAGAAAACCCTTTGGTTGCTGGCTTCGAAGAAGAGGCCATCCAATGTAAGATAAAAACTTAAGAAAAAGGGAATGTGACTTACACAGGTATCAAACAGAATGACTAGTATATGGAAGTGTGATTGCTCGTCGAAGAAAATATCAATGCTGGTGAAGACATATGGAGGATTTTAGATAGCTTGAAGGTTTTTTAGCAAAGTGTAAAAAGTATAACAAATGGTTAACACCTCCTTTTATAGGCAATCAAGACCAGCCTTAGTTGTCAAATGAGGGTTGCTCAATCTGACATGTAAACTTGTACACTTCATCTAAACCATTAAACCCAAAGGGCACTCGTTTAAATTTGAATAAACGACCCAGATCAAATCGTACTTAGCACACACATGTGGATCGTGTCACCTCTACCAGTTATAACAAACTGTTATCGTATTTACTCTGCACACAATACAAGCATGAAAAAAGGAAAATTGGTTCACTGTCGTATCTTGGAAAGGGGAGAAGTTTTCAAATCAATGTAGCACGGGTCCCATCAATGTCTCTTTGTAACTCTACTTCTTGTCTTCTAAAAGGAGCATATATAGGCTTTAACTGCATCAATATAATCGCTTTTTTAACAAGGACATTGTTTTAATGAATTTCAGCTTTATTTCAAACTTTAACTGCAACAATAGGCTCGCCCTCTCAATAAGGGTATTGCCTTAATTAATTTTAGCATTATCACAGGCTTCAACTACATAATTGTGCTCGCTCTTTTAGCAAGGGCATCACCTTAATGAATTTCAACCTTATCACAACCTTCAACTACATCCTTCTTAATGAATTTCAATTTTATCACACGCTTCAATTACATCAACAAGCTCTCCATCTTTAAAAGGACATCACCTTAAGGAATTTTAGCTTTATCACAAGTTTCAACTGCATCAACAGGGTCGCTCTCTAAGAAAAGACATCCCTTTAATGAATTTCAGCCTTGTCAAAAGCTTCAACTACATCAACAGGCTTGCCCTTTTAGCAATGACATCACTTTAATGAATCTCAGCCTTATCACAAACTTTAACTACATCAACACGCTTGCTCTATTAGCAATGGCATCACCTTAATGAATTTCAGCCTTATCAAAAGCTTTAAACGTATCAATAGACTCACCATCTTAGGAAAGGCGTCACCTTAATGAATTTTAGCCTTATCAGAGGCTTCAATACATCAACAAGCTCACCCTCATAGCAAGGGCTTCGCCCTAATGAATTTCAGCTTTACTACAGACTTCAACTACATTGACAAGCTTGCCGTCTTAGCAAGGGTGAGCCTTCATGAATTTTAGCCTTGTCTGAGGCTTCAACTACGTCAACAAGCTTACCCTCATAGCAAGGGTATCGCCCTAATAAATTTCATCATTATAAAAAGTTTCAACTGCATCAATAGGCTCACTATTTTAGCGAAAGTATCGCCTTAATGACTTTCATCTTTACTATAGGCTTCAATTGCATCAACATGCTCGTCCTCTTAGTAAGAGCACGCCTTAATGACTTTCCATCTTAATACATGCTTCAACTGCATCAATTGGTTTGTCCTCAAAGCAAAGGCATCGCCTTCAACCTAGTTGGCATATATGTTGTGGCTTCTACTCACAAAGCATACTATGGATCAACGTATTTATATATTATCTTAAAAGTCCATGTATTTTATGAATAACCATATATGACTTCGAGGACAGATGTGCTACACTATTTCTTCAAAACACAAAACTATTTATTAGCAATACACCTTAGAATAAAGATTAAGTCAATAGCAAATAGTAATCAACTCAAAAGTCCATGCATTAAATGAATATCTATACATGAACTTCATGGACTATTCTTATACCTCTTCCAACGAGACTCCAAAAATTTATTTGTGGCAATTACATGGTAGGCAAACTCGGGCTCACACTCTACACCATTCTAGCCAAGAAACGTTTGGCCGAGTTCCTGTAATATAAGGCAAGCCTCTTTGGAGAGCCGAACCTATTTGCTAGAGTTGACCTTATATGGAAAGTCAAACCCTCACATTGGGTGAGGCTATAAGGGGCTCGGTAAGAGATTTTTTATGAAATCCTTAGTAAGTGATTGATGTGACAATTTACTAGTAACACTGTCCTATTCGACCAATTAGGTCAAGTCTAAATCTCGTGTCAAACTTTTGCGCAACAAGATGGTATTAACACTAAATACCCATGATTGATTGATACATTTGACAAGAGGCTTCAACCGCATAGATTAGGCCATATTTTATCCTACGATGAGTATCCATCATATTCTACGATAAAAGCTCACACAATGTGTCACTCCAAAGGTAATGCTAGTTTAGAATCTCAAGCTATAACTTTACTCTGATTGCTATCACGTATTTTCCCCAAAAGTCGACCTATTTTTTATATAGGAGGCTTGAGTCTAAAGCACCTTCCATAATGAAATACTTTCCACCTCAACTGAGTTGACTGTTAGATTGTGTGTGTTAACTCCACCACCACCTAAGGAAGTCATGTGTGGCTAACGATTTGTCCTAATATGGAGGAATCACGCTTAAGTGGACATGGGAGGCCGTGGGATCTGTTGGTCACGTTGGAGGTACAAAAGTTGCGGTCGACAGTATCCACCCACCATTCCATAGTATTCCCTACTAAATTGTATTAAAAAACGACCTCATAAATATTTATGTCTTACACCTTGTTAGATATGTTGTCTTGTTCTGCTATACGAGCTTGACCATTTTTTTCTTAACATTTTTTGAATTTCAGAAATCCTTGGGATAATGATTCATTGAGAGATATTATTCAGCATGGATATCATTGAGTTTCATTTGACGTTCTTGAACTTGGTAGATAACAGTCTTGCTGTCAACTATTTTATAATCCAAAAAACGATCTAGTGAATTTTTTAATGTCGGCATCTTCGATTTTGTACTTGGTATCCAAATATTCCCACAATTCTTTTGCAGACTTCACATTTAGGTACATATTATATAATGCGTTGTCTAATCCGTTGAGTACGTAGTTTCTGCATAGGAAATCCGAATGCTTTCATGCATATTTCTCTACATCACTTTATCCTCTTTGTATGAGTTTGGTCTTGTTAATTTCGAAATATAGGTTCCACTTAAATTTGAGCTCAAAATCGACCCATTTCACTAATTTATTAAGCCATTTGCAATAATTAACAAAGTCTTTGCTTGCAATTGATTAAAAATTTAATATTATTTCGAATTCTTTGAAGTTTCATATGGTACCTGTACCTGATAACCGTTGACAGCTGTGTTTAATTATTAATATTATTTCGGCCAACGTGTATATTGTCGTCACTTTTGAATGGAATCGTTGACAATAAAATTTGAAGGCCTCTTCGAAGTCTTCTTGCTACCTACAAATCAGAGCCTGCACAACAAGGTAAGCTCTCTCTTGCTAGTGCTTCTAACACACACATACATATGCATATATATACACATATATGTATGCATACATGTTAGATCAATTTGTTAAGGTTCCTAACAGACATGTTAGATGAAGACTAGTTTTTGTTTATATGGTAGGCTCTTCATTACTAGAATACAATAATGGAAGGCAGAGACGGAAAAGTCGTACAAAAGTTCCAGAAAAGCTACTTCGATGTGTTGGGTCTTTGTTGTTCATCTGAGGTTTCTCTCGTTGAAAAGCTTCTTAAATCAATGGACGGAGTCAAAGATTTCTCAGTTATTGTTCCCACCAAAACAGTAATTGTTGTTCATGATAGTCTCCTCATTTCTCAGCTGCAAATAGGTAATTAATTATGCCCAAATATTCCATATGTCTTTACCTCATTTTGTTGCTCCATTCACCAAAAAATATTAAAAAGAAAAATTTCAAAAATGATGAAAATATCATCATTAGCCCCTTTTTTTTTTTCCTGAAATAATTTAAGCGGAATGAATAGTACAATTGTGAATTTTTAAAATCTTTTCTTCTTTTAAATAGTGTTTAACGTGACCTTATCAAACATAACATTCTTTGTTTAGTTTGCCTTATCAAACATGGTATTAATGTTAACTGGAAAAATAAGAAAGAATGTATCCAAACTGTAAAAACCCCCTTGAAAAATAATATTTTACATGGTTTCTTCATTTAACAAAAATGAATAATTCTTGAACTTCTAAATAAGAGAATTATTTATAAATTTAAAGTGCTTTATATTACAACTATTTTTAAATGTATAATTTTAAAAACTTTTAAATTTTTAAAAAAAATAAAGTTACATTTATATCTTTGTTTATAGAACTATTTTCGACTTTTCAAGATTCTGCAGTAATATTGATTCTGAACCCAAAAATTAGAGAAGATAAAGTTATCCTTAGATTATTTGAAGCCATTTCTCATCTACACATTAAAAAATTGATGGATGTCAAGCAACTTTTGAATTATGTTAATAAAAATTATACGGCGATGAAATCACATTGTTGAAAAGATTATTAAATGGCCAGTATTATGGGTATTGTTATCACTATTAGATCAAAATCATTGCTCCTTTTATCAACTGACTTTAGATGAGAATCTTTAAGCAGTCATATTCTCAAGGACATGCTTTTTGGAAAATGAAAATAATATACAAAATATGATGTATGCATTGCAAAATATGATGATATTACATGCTTGAGTTCCTTTTTTTAGCATTCAAGTTTTTTTTTCTCCACGGTGATGTCCAAGTGATTACAAATGCACAAATAGATATCCTTAGAGTTTACCTTGAATCTTGTGAGATTTTTGTTGGGGGAATTAGTGGATATTGTTTTGAAGATGTATAGAACTTTTGATAAAAGTTTAACAATGCAGAAACTTTGTTCAACGAAAGGAGAATGGTAGAAACAAAAGATATTAAAAAAAAAAAAAAACAATGAAATAAATGGAACAAAGATCCGAGGCAAGTGTTTAACACTTTGTGTTCAGGATGAATTTCCCGCAATGGTGCTAAATGAGGTTTGGCAATCGTCTCTCAAGATACAATATAACACTCTTTGTAGTAGAAACACTTCAAACTACAAAGCCAAAGTGAGCCGAAAATAGAATTTCTTTGTGCTCAAGAATGATTTTATATTCAAGAAAGGGAGTGATTTTGTAAGAGTTTTTGATGAAAGAATCATGTAGGATGATATGGGATTACTTAATGATGTCCAAGGGGTCCAATTTATAGAAGGTGAGGGGAAATAGTGATTGGTGCTTGTTGGGCTTCGAGCTGGCATTCGAGCGATTACATATGCTGAAAATTCTATTTTTTCCTTCCTATTATAGATAACAATTTCTCATTCATTCGGATTTGGTTTTGAGATTCCAAATATACTACGATCATCAACTCGAAGAGTAGAATAAGTTAATACTTTCGTAATTTGACTATTGAATCAAGTCTGAATATTTGGTCGAGTTTGATACAAAATCAACTTTTTAAAATTTTACTTAGCCATTTTTTTCAACTTCTTAAACCAAATTTCAACAATCCTTCACGTGAATGAAAATTTCAAATAAGCAAATGATAATGCAAACATTAATAGAGAGATTAGTGAAAAAAAAAAAAAATAAACATCGCATCAGGAGAGGTAGTAACCTTGAACCTTTCTAGTGATCCCCTTGGAAATGTAATGATTCTTCAATGGGACAGACTTATAGATGAATTGATATAGCACAATTTTTGAGCTATACGAGCTTTAATTAATTAATTAATATACCAACAAGGCCTTCAATATGTGCTTCTTTCGTTAAATATAAATCTCGAATCAAAAGATCAATACATGTGATATATCACTTCAACTTCAAGTTCTAAAATCAAGATCATACTTTATAAAATTTATAGACAAAAAAAGCACAAAAATGCTAAATGTACACACCTTGGTGTACATTTAGTTTCACAGCCCCTCACACATAAGGGTGGGCTGGGCCTGCAATTTTTAAAACCATTGTCAAAATGAATGTGAACCAATTATGTACATTTAACAAAGTTCAAAAAAGTATAGTTATTATCAAGGCACCTTGAAGTCGGTGACGATTTCTCAAACAAGCCTCTAGATTTTAGAAAGGAAGCTTCCTAATCCTAATCAATACTTGGGAGTTACAAATTTTACTATATCATCATATTTATAAAAAAAGGTTGAACCCTAGCCTTGAGGGCCCCCACCTGCCTTGTCCTGAGCTTTGGTGAAGGAGGTAAATCGCAGGTTATGCCTCTAAGAGTATAGGGTGGAAGGCTGCTTGTACACTTGCACTTACCCAATGGCTAAATCTATATTTCAATATTCGAACCCTTGACGCGGCAGCCTCAAGCAAAGTTGGAGCATTTCCACCTTCTCCTTTTACCACTTGGAAATGTGCCATGGGGGCTATCATCACATTTATATAATAAGCATAAACCAGCAGGAAGGCATCAATCGAACTANCGGCAGCCTCAAGCAAAGTTGGAGCATTTCCACCTTCTCCTTTTACCACTTGGAAATGTGCCATGGGGGCTATCATCACATTTATATAATAAGCATAAACCAGCAGGAAGGCATCAATCGAACTAACAAGTAATTGAACTATTGAAGTAAAGGAATACTTACAGTTACTGTCTATCAAAGAGCAAGCATGAAGTTGGGATGTACCAGTGTGCCACGTGACGGTGTGAGTCGAGGCTGCAGCTATGGGAGAAAAGGGCATTAGGATGTAGAATATGGAAGATAGGGTTTGGCTTTTGTGTTTTTTAAATATGTGAGAATTGATATGAAATGTGGTATGATAATTGATATAGTCTATAGGCTATTGAATTTTGTTTCCTCTACAAATCCTAATGGGCTGATTTTGTTTTTCATTTTTTAGAGGAAATTACACCTAACCCTGTTTATTAAGCTTCATTTTCAAAAATAAGATGTAAAAGTTTTTTGTACAAAAATCAGGTAATAATAACTTTTAAATTTAAAATAATTATATTATATAATTGAATTAATATACCCCCATTACACCACAAACCCTAATCATTTCTCTCTCACGTTTCTCCCTTATCACACTTTGGCAGCGGCGCTCAAGCATTGTACATGGATTTTGGCCCCATTGGGCCGGCCCTCCACTGTGGAGTTCTGGTAATCTCGCAATGCATGCATTTTCTAACTTCTTGTGCTGGAGGGTTTTGATTCATTTTCATAGGACCAACAGGCACAAATGATTTGATTTTCTTTTTCTTCTTTTGTTCTACTCCAAATGGTTTCATAATCTTTTCTATAGGTTGCGATTTTGCAAAATATTCAGATTCTGAGGAAATGATTGGAGTGACAAACGGTTGTGGGGTCTCAATGGAGGATGAAGGGGAAATAAGTTAAATTCCTTCTCGAGTATTGAAAGTTGCAGGGCGTGCACAATGTGGACCATGGTGGTTTGGGAATTTTTTTAGTGGGGTTGGTGGTTGCAGTGTGATAGAGATGATGGTGCTTATGTTGGTGGTAGTGGTGGTTTGGGGTAGCTTTGGAGCTGTTGGGGGGTTTTGGGTGGTCGGCTGTAGCGATTGTGGGTCTAGCTACGGTGGCGATGGTGAGGATGGTGGTGGTAGGGTCTCTAGGGTTGATTTGTGACTAAATATTGGTGGAGGATCAGGACGGGGGTGAGGTATTTGGTGTATGCGACCGACATTTTGGTTTATTGTGACTCATTATTAATCTGTGACCTTAAATTTCGATAATTTGTGATCAAGAAATTTGGAAATATGTGACCTATTGATAATTTGTGATCTATAATTTTTTGATCCA
>CAIGRQ010189834.1:0-11065 GCA_903798375.1 Fraxinus sp. D2006-0159
TTCTTATTCTTTAATCACACATTCTCTATCAATATAATATTTCAGAATACATTCTTCCAAAATAATGTGGCCCAAACACACCCTAAGTATTGCTATCCACTCTTTCCTCAAGTAGGTAGTAACTTTGGCATTATATCTTGCAAACATGAAATAATAATCCTTATAAAGCAATTCAGTTTCTGTATGGTGCCTCATTTATTTTTTATTATTTTTAATATAAACAAATCCCATGTGGCCATCCTTGCATTGAGAAGTATAGAAATTTCTGGGGGTCTCCAACTTTTTGTGGCTTGTGATTTTTGCAAAAATCGTCAAAGTTGAAATTAATACAATTAGTACCATCTTTCTGCGATACATTAAAAGTTTTTATGATGATATGATACCTTTCAGTCCAACTTCTCTCATGTTTTACTCCAAAATTCATCAATATAACTTTGGTTGGGGGGCCAGGTGGTGAGGACTGGTGAGGTGAGCTCTTCCCACTGCTTTTACTGAAGTAGAACTGTTTGGAATTTTGTAATTCAATTATTTGCTGTTTTTACTCTACTTTTGCGTCCCTGTTTTCCTTGTTGTCATTTGAACTATTTTGGATTTTTATTTTTATTTATGACGCCCTTGTTTGATCTCCATTATTTTTAAAATACATTTTTCTCCCTCTTCTTTTCAACCACACATTTTTCAATAAAATAATATTACACTCAAACCCAAAACTTTTCCTTATTTTTTAACCACATATTCTCCATCAATCTATTATTCCAAAATGCATTTTAATCCAAAAATGTGGCTCGATCATGCGCTATATATCTCTTGCTAATTAAGTTTTGTTGTAGATCTTTTTGCCTCTTCTTTAGATGTACGAGTTGTCAAACTTTATTGGAAACCATGTATCATGATTCAAACTTGCCTATTGTTTCTTGGCGATGCTAAAATTTAATCCAGATGCATGCTTACATGTTAATCTACTTACATTACTAGGAGTTAGAACATTATTTCTTTTCTATAACTTGTTTACTGCTATTTTCTGCTCTACATGTCAAAGAAGTGTGCTAAAAAAGGTTATAGAAACGTGAAATTCAAAAAACTGAAAAGGAAGATGATGAAGGATACTGAGGTTTGAGATCCACTTCAATCCATATCACTGATTATGTCTAGTTGAGTTTTCAGGTGGATGATTATTTATGTGCACTTCCAGTCAGAGCACTTCCTGGAATTGGTCATGTCTTGACAGAGAAGTTGAAAAAAGGGAAAATTGAAACTTGTGGACAGCTGCGCATAATATCCAAGGTGAACTTTTGGTTTAGATGGATCATGATGTCATTGGTTGGTGCATTAATTCAGTTTAGACAACTCCTGGGCACAAAATCAACTGAAGTGTCAAATAACTAATGCTCCATTTGGCAAAATTTTGTAAATCATTATATAAAACTTTATTTTCAACCAAACATTCTAGTAGACCCACAAGTACTGGACATTTATCCACCACTCATTTCTATCTATTTATAAATTCAAGTTATTTTAAAAAAAGACTTAAATTTTCTACATCGAGCAATTGGCTAATTATGGGATGTGCCACCTTGGAACTTTGCGGGCTTCAATGCTTAACTATTTTGCTTGTTTGCTTTAATTTTTTAATGTGCCTTCATTCTCTTTCTCTACCTGCTAATATAGGATCTGAAGTGGCTTTTACAAGTCTGCAGTTTTGTGTGTGTGTGTGTTTGAATTTCACTTGCTACTACTAAAGGAAAATATAATATTCAAAGAACTAGTTTTTTAGGACAACATTTAATTTTAGATTTCGTCTTTGTGATGTTTCCAGGAATCTCTTCAGAAGGATTTCGGTGTGAAAACTGGAGATATGCTCTGGAATTATAGTAGAGGGATCGACAATCGACACGTTGGAGTGATTAAGGTCGGTAACCAATATCTTTATTTTGCTCCTTCTAGGATTGTACTACAGCATGCTTTCAGTCTTGTCTAATATTATCAGAGGTTCAAGCTTCATCCACTTGTGAAGGAGTCTTGTAAACCTGAAGGCATTCAGTATTTTTCTTATGCACTTCAACCAACATTCTGACATTGCTATGTTAGTGAGTTCTGTCATGTATGGTGTGAGTACTACGTAGTGCTTTGTTAGTGGGTTAGTCCCTGGCTTCTGAATGTTAGTGAAGCCGGCATAATATGCTATTCTTATCTAAGATGTGTGACGTATGGATGTGAGAAGTTATTGGGTATAACATAGAGAAATTAGAGCAAGTTGTTCCTTTTGAATGCTACAGGAAGATCATAAGAAGTGTCATTCTCTGTTTGATAGAATAGGCTGACCTGCTTATACTTTCCATTCATCAAAGCACGTGGCACAGAGCAGACAACAATCATTTCTTAGACTAGGCAAATGTGCTTGTACTTTTCATAGTCACATGTCACTTGCTTTGGTTATGTAAAGCTTAATATATGAAGCCTACCTATAACTTGCATTTTGTCTTTTTTGCAGGAAAGCAAATCTATAGGTGCTGAAGTGAACTGGGGTGTGAGGTTCAAGAATACAAGTGATGTCAGTAGTCTATTGTGGAATTGATTTTCTTTTACCTTTCTGTGAAGTATTAATAGTGCTTTTGATTTCAGGCTCAACGTTTCTTGACGAACCTGTGCAAGGAGGTCTCACTGCGATTGCAGGGATGTGGAGTGTTAGGTCGCTCTTTTACCCTGAAGGTTTGGCCATATGTTGTTATTGAAAGTTCTCATGACAAGTGACATTGTGGTGCCTTGTTACTGAAAATTTCTGAAATTTAACACATTGAAGTAAAATTACGTTGCTTTGAACAATGGCATTATGTAGATAAAGAAGAGACGAAGTGATGCTGGCGAGCCAATAAAGTATATGGGCCATGGAGACTGTGAGAACCTTAGCCATTCCATTACGGTATATAACATTATTACATCAACATTTTTTTTTCTGGATCCATGGTATGACGTTACCATTCTTTTATATATAAAAGCATTCTTGAATGACAGATTCCGATGGCCACAGACGAACTGGATGTGATTCAGAGGATAACCACTCAGCTTTTTGGATATTTTCAAATAGGTAGTTTTGGCTCACTGATCTTTTTCCTTTATCACGCTTTTAAGATAATTGGCTATTTGTGGACCTTTCTTTTGAGACTGAGTGCACTGAATTAGCGTATGCCTGCAAAATGGTTTGAAGATGGAAGCTTTAACGAGAAGCTTCTAACTTGTTCTTACCAGAAATACAACCATTATATTTCTTCCAATTAATAGTAGGCTCAGTTTAAATTGATAAAGCCATTCGAAGAATTTCCCTTTTGTCCTTTCATTTGTTTCTTCCAGATATTGATAGATTTATTGTATCTTTAAACGATAAAGCTAAATCACCTTTTCATCTGGGTCGTACTTTTTGTTAATTTTCTTTTCCCAGGATGGCAAGTTTTAGTGCTCACTTGGCAGATTTTTAAATATCCACATATTGTGTACATGGACATTGAATTCCAAAATGCCATTTAATCAAGTATCTCCTTTCCTGACAAGGACTCAAGGAGATTCATCTCTCAAAAAGATAAGTAGGAACGTTCCGTGCTTCTTGAATACTTTGGTATCATGTGTAATAATGCATTCTTCTCTTCAATTTTTTTGATCTGATGGTTTTTTTTTTCAGTAATTGACATTTTTACAAAACTATCATCTTGCTGTTATATGTATTTCTTGATTTCTTACTTTTCTAGTCCTCGAGAGAGTTTGTTTGGTTGTATAAACTATAATGTCTCTTTCCCCTACTTAGCAGTAGGATGACCATATACATTATCTTTGAACTGTTTGATATTTCTTTTTTTTTGGACATTTTTTTTTTAGATTTTTCTATTTTGAAATTCAATTTTAGAAATTTCTTTTAAAAGTACAGGTGCATAAGTTATGGAGTGGATCATGTTTAACTGTAAGGGGCATATTACTTTTATAATTTGATCCATACATAATATGACAATGTTGGTGCAGATGTTAAAGATATCAGAGGAATGGGCTTGCAGGTTTCTAAACTTGAAAACACAAATAATGGCAAGCTAGGTTTGTGGTTTATGATTATTAGCTCTATAATATTCTTGGAAGAGTCCTAAGCATTTCAACTATTTATTATTGGTTTCTAGATTTGATATATAACATTTTTGCAATTTCCTTTGTTATTTCAATATTGCTTTTATCAACTTATCTTATTTACTTTTGTCCCGAAGTCCACCAGAGGAATTCCATTCTCTCCTGGCTTGTTTCCACTTCAAGAAAGGACACAGATCAAGAGAAAGTTACGAGTGTCTCCAAGCACAATGATATAGGTATTATAAACACGTTATATTTTGTTATTTCAAATTTTCTTTTGGACGTAGAATTGTGCAATAGAATTTAGTCACACTATATAGCTTCGAGGTTTACTTTTTTAGGTGTTTGACATGGTTATGAAACTTGTGCATGATTATATTGGCTAAAGATAAATTTGTGTTGAAGTTATTCACTCATTCAACACCCCCCACCCCCAACAACAAAGAAAAAAGACTACATTTCCTCCCAGCTGTTGGTGCTTCCTCTTCTGAAACATGGTCAAAGGATGGATTTTTAAATAGGTCTGCCTGTAGTTTTGTTAGTGTTGCATCTGCAAATAAGTTTAGCATGGACTACAGTAACGTCTATGGTTTCTGTTTGTTCCATAAATTGCACTCTTGTTGGCCATTCCCTTGAAATCCTGGATTGAGTTCAGCTTAAGAGTCTGAAAGAGATTTTGACTTCCTTTTTTTCCATTACTTATATCAACTCTGTTGTCGTGATATTCTTTAGGTTTCTGTAGAAACTCTGAGCTTACTTCTTTTTTTTCTTTTTTTCTTTTTTTTTTTTTTGACAAGGGACTAAAATGTCAATACTTCTTGACTTAATTTCTAAATTTAGCTTTAAAATCCATGTAGAAACAATAGTCCCTGTTTGGTAGAAATTAAAATTCAGATTTTAAAATAAGTCAAAGTCAAGAGCTAATTTTAAACACATTATATGGGGTCAACTTTTCAATCACACATTTTATCATTTTTTTTTTTCAAAATCTACTAAAAATCTGATTTTAATCCCTACCAAACAAGGGTAGAAAATTTTCCATATTTTGTTTGTATAAAAATGTTAGGTCTTGACTTAAACTAAACAGTAGCAGTTTTACTTGTGTTACAGTTGGGAAACTGATTTTTGAAGGAGATCGAGGTCAGTTGTGCTCCAATCACGCTGGACCATCTGTCCGAAGTGATGCTAGCTTGTCTGCTGGTGTAAGTGGCATTAGACAGGGTGTGATTCTCCCGCCTCTACATGATCTTGATGTGGGAGTTATAGTCTCTCTTCCACCTGATGTTGTTGCAGAAATTAATGACATGTATGGTGGGGAGTTAACAAGTTTCATTTCCAAGTATAAAAGTGACATGATTATGTCTACTACGTCCGTTGATAGTTTTGAGGGTAAATTTTAAACCTTTCATCTCTTTAAAAGTGGATTTTCTTCTCCTTGTCAATTGTCTCCTGAGGAACTGTTGCATTCCGATTAGGGGTAACTTCTGAGGAAAAGGAATGCCGTCCCTCTCATCTGGTCCAATCTAATAAATTCTCCTTTGACATTAAGGTACTGCTCCTACTCATGGTCTATGTAGCTTGTGCACAGCCACACTTAACCAAAGGATCTGAAATAAATCAATATCTCAGGGAAATAAAGTCTAAATTAAACAAATTTTGTGCTTAAAATTTGTTGATTATGTGATTTCCCATTCATGCAATGCTATGAACATAGAAAGTGGTCTGTTAGGCGTTGGAGAAGAGCTAGTCAAAAGGCGCTTGAATCATTTTTCTTTGAGTATTAACTGATTTCTGAAGGTGTTTAGCCAAGTAATGGGCTTGCACTTTCTCTTCAAGAAGATGGCTATTTAGAAAGCTAAAAAATTTAGTGATTATCTTACATTATTTTAGCATCCTAGCATATAATTCACTTCCTACACCGGATCAATCCATTAAACTAGTAATCTTATTTATCTTGTAATAACTGGGTGCGTGATTGTAAATGAATTGATGAGATCACATTTTAAGGTGGATGGATCTAGCAGGATCGGCTGCTTCTAACTTTTCCCCTCCTTTTCCTTTCACTTGCATGTGCTGGGCTTCAATTGACCTAGTTAATACTAGTAGGTCACCATTAAACCCTGCTGATGCTAGCATGTATGTGGTGACATTGTATTTCACATTTGGATATGATTGTTATTTTTCATCAGTTATTTTGCTATTCTTAGTAACTTAACCAGTTCTTACATACTGCAGTTGTTTGATTATTGTTGTTCAAGGAACCTCTCATTCAATTGCTTTTTGTGAAAATGTTCTAAAAATCTGTTTTTGTCATCAAAATACATTGATATGGTATCTTAGTCAATACTAGCTATTTTATCCTTGTGATCACCTTGTATCAGTCTTTTTATAAAAATCTATAACATTCTGATACTTGGAAGGACCTGTGAAATGTATCTGTCTCTTTAATATGTATCATCACCTACATATTTAGTGTGTTTCTTCGTTATATTTTCTCAAGGCGGAGATCAATTAAGGTAGAGATATAATCCTGCAGCATTTAGTCAATTCATCTGTGAAATAAAAAATAGATCAGGTCCTCAGGATTTCCTAATATAATAGAGTATTTTTTACTTTCTTCAGTTTATGGTGATAATTTTCTGTGCTTTTGTTCGGAAAAACAGTGTGGTGATGAGGGAACCCCCATTCGACCTTTCTCCGCTTCAGTTTCTGAAAATATTGCCGTAATGCCCTCATCTCTGAGTCAGGTAGATCGCTCGGTGTTGCAACAACTTCCTCAAGAGTTAAGGGAAGACATACTTGAGTTTCTTCCTGCACACAGGAGACTAGAATCTGTGCCAGATGCTTTGCCGAATCCAAGTGAGAATCAGACTGGATCTACGCAAATTGTTTCAGCTAATGAGCTTTGGGTTGGAAATCCTCCTTTGTGGGTTGACAAGTTCAAAGTCAGCTGCTGTGGGATTTTGAACATTTTTTCTGAGATGTATTATAGATCAAGACATTGCCATTTGTCTTCTATACTTCAGCGGCTTTTATCTGAGAAGCGCATTCCTCTAGATGTGGGCACTGATGAATGGGACGATGCTGTTAGTTGCTTGTGTGAGCTTGTTAAGCAATATTTAGAACTCAAAATTCAGACAGATATTGAGGAGGTTTATGTTTGTATCCGCCTTTTAAGAAGGTATGTACATGATACAAATTTTTATTTTTACAGAAGTGCACTTGTGATGATATTGCTTTATATGTGTGATTTTCTCCGTTTGCATTTTCTTGAGAATAGTATACGTGGATACCACTATATAGGCCTGAACGAGACAAGAGTGACTAGCCCATTTGTCATGTTTTGGAAAAGTAGGACATATGTAGAGAGTTAATATTTTGATGTATATTGTCCAAAAACGTCGTTTTATTTGATAAAAGCAAAAACTTTTTTCCACATTAAACATGGTGATGGAGATCCTTAAAGTTATATTGGAAGGCTTCGCAAAGAATAGACTTGTATTTCTAGGCAAAAGAATAAGTACGAGTAATTTTAAATTCTTTAATAGAAATTTTAAGCATAAATAGGTTTTATGGTTTTTTTATTATGTGGACTATGAACTGAATATAAGGTTATTGAAATTTCCTCTTGATCTTCTTTCTTCTTTGTCTCTTTTCATCTCTCTTCACTTCTCCCTTCTTGTGCCCCTACTTTTTGTTCTTGTGTTCTATATGCTTTGATAGATCCATTGGTGTCTAAGCTTGCTTCACTTTTCTAACCAAATCTCAATCTAGGCTAATGTTATTGTTTCTAGTCAAAAGAACAATGTACTGTTTAGGTATTTTTGTCAAAAGAAAAGAAAAAAGGAAAAAAAAAAAAAAGATACGGACCAGATGGAGTGTTGGACAAAAGAACACTTTTGGCCTGGGGAAGTGTCTCAGAGTTATACAAGCCAGATTGAGTGTGACAATATTTGACATTGTTTTCTCTACCTTATATTTTCCTAATGTTCTAGTACTATAGCCTGGAAGATTGTTTTAGCATTTACGTGTTCTTGAAAACTTATTTATGTTTGATACTGTGTTATTTTCTTATTTGCCAAGGTTTAATGTTGTTATACATCAAGATACGGTTGATTGATATGACTTATTTTTTTCTCTATCAGGTTAACTAAGAGGTCGAAATTTTTTGGACTAGTTTGTGACAACATACTTCCTCATCTCCAGGTTTCTTTGTCTTGGCCAATATCATCAACCCCCATGTCTTCCTTCTTTCCCCTCTTCCCATTTCCTTCTTTATCCTATTTTTATCTTTTGAGGATGGGGAGGATATTTTGCTGTCTCCCTTTGAATTATTTTTAATTTTGTTCGTATTATTCTTGTGGATTCAATTCTTCAGGCATCTGTTGGTGAAAATTATGGAGGAACTCTTAATGTCTCTTCTGTCAAGGACTAGTGTATTAACACGGTTCTAAATTTCATTGCCTTTGGATTTATGATACAATCCCCGTAGTTGAAAGTACCATGATCACGTGGATTACATTCTCTTCCAGCAACTGGAATCTGGCAATGACACCTGATGTTGTAGGTGAGTCATTACATTGAAGGTGCTTTCTGCATGATGGTCCTGTTAGCGATGTTTGAAACCTTCGAGGGGTAGAGCCTTTAGTTCTCCCAGTATTACCATTTATTGGAGTTGGATCAGTATTGAGACGTCATATTTGGTATGGTTTCTGATGTAGTAGCTCACAGCTGGCAGAGCAGTTGGACCAAAGTGGCTGCCAGGATCTTAGATTTTTGCTTGCTATCCTTTGATGTGATGTTTTCTGACATCTCTTCACATTCTAAACTGGACAAAATAGAGGATCACAGGACTAATATTGAAGATAATTCTGAAGTTCATGAAATTTATTTGGATTTATAGCTGTCATATACTAATTCCTGTAAATGTTTCATAATTTATCTTGTATTATTTTTGGATTGATATTCATTGTTGGGTGGCTACCAATGCCTGAGCATTTTTGTGCAGATCGATCAGGATTCTACTGAAAAAGTATAGCTGTTGGGCACCGAAAAAATAATCTGGAGCTGCTATTGTAATTCTTGGAGCTCTGCGTCGAACATGTTTGAGGTACATATTCTGTACTTGCTTTGCCTGGATGATTATCTGTAGTTATGCAAAGATGGAGTTAAATCAAAAGAACGTGTCTATCTATGGACATTTTGTTTTGGTAAAAATTACACAACACAATTTTGGGAAAATTGCAGCAGAGGTCCCTAGTCAGTTCTAAAAGTGCAAATGGATGCCTAGCCTTTTATTTTTGGAAGCGCCGTCCTCAATCTTTTACTTCTGTAGCAGCAGGGTCTTAGCTGATGGAATCTGTGTAAAATATGTCAAGTAGTCACGTGTCATTGTGGTTCTTTTGAAATCTGGAGGTTTGTGGGGTTGAAAATGTTGGAAAATTCTGAGTGGAAAAGAATGGTGTTTGTCGGGAATTCCTTGAACATAAAATTTGGGAACCATTGGACGACTCCTTGCCAGAATCATTGGTTCCTAAATGTGAAGTTTTTGAAGCTTTGGGCAGAAATCTTTGTTCTCACCAGATCTCTCCATTCATGTTCGAAACTTGCAGCAGTGAAGGGGGTAAGGGTAGGTGTTGGCGCTTGCAATTTTGTGACTCGAGGGTGGGGTGGAGGTGGGTTGGGTGGGAGAGTGTTTGCAAAAGATAACCTTTTTCCTTTCCTAGTTTTTTCCCTCAAATTTCATTTTTAGTTATTTTTTTCCTTCTCTTTATTTTTTTAAAAGATTTTTTCATAGAAATAATGAATTAATTCATTTACTCTTAAAACGTCACTATAATGAAAAATTAAAGAGATTCCTTCTATAAGGAATCTCGCTGCTACAAAAATGTAAGGTTGAAGATGGCGCCAAAACTTGGAGTTTAGGGATCTGTTTGCACTTTTACAATTTCCCCAAGATTTTCTAAAGAAAATGCTAAAAGGTTAACCATGCGTTGAGTAGAATTCTTACTACGTAGGCATTAAAATTGGATGTTGAATGCGACCCAACATGTTAATTTGTTAAAGATCTGAATGCTAGTCTTCAGGTGTTCAACCGAGTTATTATTGCATGTGATGAAGTCGTCTTAACTATTTAAACCTGCAACTTTTTTGTGTTTTTGATTCTTTCATTTTCTTTCTCACAACCAATATGTGCAGTGTGCTATTGTGCAAAGAACTAAGACGCCAATAGATGCCTCTTAAAACCAACTCCTCCCACTCATCAATATATAACGAAGTATATAAACTGCAGTTGCATTGCATACATAATTTACGCACATTCATGGCTAACTCAATGACATTCTCTCTCTTTCTTGGCAATCCTAGCAGCCATCCAAGGAATCCATGCCCAGGACTATAAAGTAACCAACACTGCTGCAAACACTCCTGGTGGTGCTCGATTCACTATTGAAATTGGAGTTCAATACGGTACCCAAATACTGTATGCAGCCAAAAGTTTCATATGGCGAATCTTCCAACAGAGCAGAATTTTGGCTGGCTGGAGTTGCGTACACCAGCAACAACGAGATTCAAGTCAGTGCGAGATACATACGAGGTTACTCTGGTGATATGAAAAGAGAGATCACTGGGGTTCTTGTTCATGAAATGGCTCACGTCTGGCAATGGAATGGAAATAGTTAAGCTCCTGGAGGGCTTAATAGTATTTATTCATTATAAAAAATCAAGATTTCATTTTAAAAACATTATGGATTAATGTTTACATTTTTATAGGATGTGAAATTTTACCCTTAGCATTCATGAACTACTTAATATAAAAGTTTAAACTATTAAAGATATAGAGGTGTCAATCGGATCATTATGGAAACCAGTTCTAAGGTGGATCTTGTTAAGCCACCCTTTGCCCACCATTACTTCGTGTTAGAATTTGGGTGTGATCCGAATTTTTTTGTTGATGTGTTTG
>CAIGRQ010189877.1:512-14844 GCA_903798375.1 Fraxinus sp. D2006-0159
TTTATAAAACTATCGGCCGATAATGATGAACTTAATTTACTTTAAATGATTATTTTAATGGACTGGTTGTAATTTGTATTACTAAATTGGTTATTTTTCTAAAAAGTATAA
This sequence comes from Fraxinus sp. D2006-0159, assembly GCA_903798375.1. Classification (NCBI taxonomy): domain Eukaryota; kingdom Viridiplantae; phylum Streptophyta; class Magnoliopsida; order Lamiales; family Oleaceae; genus Fraxinus; species Fraxinus sp. D2006-0159. Next base: position 624 of record CAIGRQ010189877.1, read on the forward strand.
ACTTAAAATTTGTAAGTTAATAAAAATAAATTTTTAATTAAAAAATTAAAAACGGCTCGATTCGGTTTTATGCGATTTTTGAAAACTGAAACCTAAATCAAACCATTTTGAAATAATTTGGTTTGGTTTGAAAGGGAAAAAAAAAATCGCGGATCCACGTGGACTCGAACTAACAGTTTCGATTCGATTTGCGATTTTACGATTTTTTTGTGCAGCCCTATGACGTCGCCAAAATCAAAATTAATGATGTGACAAGACTATGTTCTTATCAATTGAGCTAGGCATGGGCTCCCGATCATCACGGTTTGGGGCTACAACTGTTACACGAACCTGGCTTTATAGTTCCTAATCTCTCTTAAAGATAATTAACAAGTTCTAACAAATAAATTTTTGTCTTCGATTCCTCAACCTCAATCATCTTTTCCACGTGCAACATTTCATGCGACTCATAATTTTTATCAATTTTTCAATTACATATTTAATTATTTTTATGAAAATTTGCTAAAAAAATCTATTATTTTGTATGATTTATTGTCCTAAATATATCTCAACAATTTTAAATAGTCATGAATATCTTTTTAAGAGATTGCTATGGGAAATTGTTTCAATACAAATAAACCAATTTGAATAATTTAAATATCATAATTTTGCGATGATATAATATTATTGAAATATATTTTATTTAATCTCATGAAAGAGACGTCATTTTAAAATGTTGCACAGGGCATCTAAAATTTCAGGATCAACCGTGCTCATTGATTTAACCGAATATCGAGTACTGTTTTGATCAATGAATTCATTAATTCGTGTATGAAATACCAGTTTATGATGAGTTGAGAGAAAACCTCAAGAATAAAAAAGTAAATTATTAAATCATAAATCCAACAAACAATTTTCATTTTTTTACTTGAATATCGACCTAATACACATACATGCACCTGTGCACCCCGGCCTCCCCAAAGGCTTCTTGAATCCAAATTAATGGTGTGACAAGATTATGTTCTTATCAATTGAGCTAGGCATGGGCCTCCCCACCATCACGGTTTGGGGCTACAACTTATACACGAACCTATTGCAACTCGATCATAATTGCTTTATAGTTCCTCATCTCTCTTAAAGATAATAAGTAAACAAGGATTAAATATTGCATTAAAAGCCATAAATTTCGAAAATAAGAAGGAATAAAGTTGTCTACATTTGGACTTACATCAATTTGGTAGGTAGTGATATACACAGTTGAAAATTTAACACACTAAATTCCGATAAAATTCTAGAGGGAACCATATATTCTACAAATTAGTTAAATATTACAAAGATTCTTAAACATTCTTCATCGAGAAAAAGGAAATTATTATTATTATTATTATAGAAAATAAAATTATCTCGCATAAATATATTTTATCTATCCATTGTTTACAAATACTTCCGAAACACTATTTGTTTGCAAAAAATATAAAATTATGACTATAAAGACATGGTCAAACAGTGATAACAAAAAAACCCGCCCCGCCCAGCCCAGCCCAGCCCAAAAAAAAATCCGCCTTGACGGGCTGGTGGGGTGGGGGTACCCCGCCACGAAGCGCCTTGAATTCGCCCCGTAAAGAATAAAAAAATTTAAAATTAAAAAAAAAATTAATTAACAAACAATTTTTGTAAAAATAAAAAATAAAAAAAATTAAATGGGGCGGGACGGGGTGGGGTGGGGGTGCCCCGCCCCAAACCCGTCCTTTGCCATCTCTAGGTCAAAGATAGGATATTGTATAATTACTAATTACTTAGGGGGTGTTTGGTGGGGATTAAAATTAGATTTTTAGTAGATTGTGATAAAAGTTTTTGAAATGTGTGGTTGAAAAGCTGTGAGACTTGTGAAAGATGTGATTAATATTAATTGTTTGACTTTGACTTATATAAAATTTGATTTTAATTTGTATCAAACAAGCCCTTCGTGAAGGTTTAAATCAAATATATATCGTGTTGACGGTGTCAAATAAAATAGATAGATACTCGAGAAAATATTAAGCAGATTAATTTGAATTTAGCTCTAAAATTAATGGTATTGACTAACTAAGCTACATTAAAGTTAATACTAAAAATTGACAAATAGGGTCAGTTTATTACTCAACTGTCGTTTCTAGATGTCTTCATTTGCCATAATGATGCAAATTACATGATTGTGGAAATGAATTTTTTCTATTGACCCGTACCAAGTTTTGAAATGTACCGCAGTTTAAATTGAAAAACTTCATGAATCATTTTCATTGCATTGAAGATCCGTCGCTAGCGTAATTTTAAACAGTATATAGAGCCCATTTGACAGAACTTTTTCTTCTGCATCTATTTTTTTTTTGTGAAAGAACTTCTTAAAGAAGTTATTTTAGATCAATTTTTACTTTTTACTAAAAGCTGTCACTGTCAATCGAAGAATTTCCCAAACTTTATTCAAACGTGTTCAAAAATTGTTTCTTAACCTCATAATGAAATTTTGATTTTTCAAAATCCCTCCAAACATACCTATACATGGAAGTACGATTAGTGAACACATTCTAATTTTGTTTCAATCAATCATTTTCTTTGAAATTATTGAAAATAAAATCATGGGATAAGAAATCATGATCATGGAGTCCCTAAAAATGCAAATCTACAAAATTCCACGCGCTTACATGATGACGAAAGTACTGCCTTGTTTCACTTTAGGTCCATGTTCGAGTTCGGAACTACCCTCCACTTGGCTTAAAATTAAGCTATGAATTATTCTAGATGGCCCTATTCGTCCAGGGGGCGCCGTGGAATGAACAGAGCCAACGTAGATCTGTTCATCTAGCATAACTCTTAAACTATACAGCGTAAAAGTTGGACTTCATGTCAGATTCTCAGTACCAAAACTCATTTTTGAGTGAGCAAGCACAACTATTTTTAAAGCTTACTTTTTAAAAAACTAGGTTTTCTTGATTAAAAAAACATATTTTTACTTGACAAGAAAATAAAGTAGCACTTACTTTTTCGAGTAAAACCAAACATACCTCAATAAAAGAAGTTTCAAATAATGGTTGTCAAATAATAACTGTATCTTTTATTATAAAAATAATATATTAGTCACGGGTTTTCAACGATTTTCTAAAACTCATTTTATTTTTTTAGGTTTGGAGTGTGATGAAGTTGTAAAATATGAATGAATCGACTCTCTTGTTCCTTACCTACCAATATTTTTAGAATTCAGCAACCCGAATTCGTTCGAACTTCTACAACCAAATCAAAATAATTTGATCTGATTAGCCATTGAAAGGGACTTTGATTTGAATAGCAAGGACGGTTGGGCGGATCCCGAATTTGAATTAGCTTAGCACTTTCCATGCATCATTACACAACAAAATGGCCTGAATTTAGGCGTTAAATGGATCATCACAAATTGGGCCTATAGAGGCCTGTGTTTCATTCTTAATAAGGTCCACCCATCACCGTCCAAAGAAAAAATTGTCTTGGATTCCTCAACCTCAATCATATTTTCCACGTGCAATATTTCACGGGATTCATAATTTTTATCAATTTTTCAATTATATATTTCATTATTTTTATGAAAATTTACTAAAAAATCTAATATTTTGTACGATTTATTGTACTAAATATATCTCAACAATTTTAAATTGTCATAAATATCTTTTTAGAGATTGCTCTAGGAAATTGTTTCAATACAAATACGTGGTGATTTGAATAATCAATAACGTCACATTTACATTTTCTTTTACATTATTTTCTACATTGCATATGATTGGACAGTTTTTAAAAATAATATACTTTTCTGCGGGTTAATAACCTCAATGGTTACTGAATTTTGCAAAAAGTTTTCTACGGGGTCACCGATCTTTAAAAATCACTCAAATCATCACTGAACTTTGCAAAAGATTTTCACGAAATCACTGAACTTTGCAAAAAAAATTCCAGATGGCCCCATGGAAATCTTTTGTACAGTTCAGTGATAAATATAGTGATTTTTAAAGTTCGGTGATCCCGTGAGAACTTTTTGCAAAGTTCAGAGATGACTTGAGTGATTTTTAAAGTTTGAGGACCCCTTGAAAACTTTTTGCAAAGTTGAGTGACCATTGGAGTTATTATATTCAACAAGGGAGTCTTTGGAAACCCTATAAAACCCCACCTCCATTTTCTTTTTTAAACCCCACCAGTCTTCCAGGCTTCCAGCATCTCGCTCTCTCTCTCTCTCACACACACACACAAATGTGCAAACTAAAATCCATCATTCTGTCTTGCAAATGCAACTCAGAAAAACCTAATCTCCTCTCATTGAAACCCCAAGAATCAGTTATTCCGACCTCTTTGACCCCTAGAAGCCCAACATCTCAACCCCAAATTAAGAAAACCAACAAAACTACATATCTTTCTCTAGCCATTCAAGAATCCAAATCCATAGCCAAAATAGCCATCCCAATGATACTCACCGGTCTATTACTCTACTCGCGTTCCATGATCTCGATGCTTTTTCTTGGTCCGCTAGGTGACCTAGCGCTGGCCGGAGGCTCATTAGCTATCGGGTTTGCTAACATAACCGGATACTCGATTCTTTCCGGCTTAGCCATGGGAATGGAGCCCATTTGTGGTCAAGCTTTTGGTGCCAAAAAGTACACTCTCCTTGGTATTTCTTTGCAGAAAACAGTGCTTTTGCTCATATTGACATCTTGTCCAATATCCCTTTTATGGCTTAACATTAAAACAATTTTAGTTTTCTTTAAACAAGATGAAGCCATTGCAACACAAGCTCAAGCATATCTTTTGTACTCAATTCCTGACCTTTTGGCGCAATCTTTACTGCATCCACTGCGCATTTACCTTAGAACACAATCCATAACGTTGCCTCTAACATTCTGTGCAGCAATGGCAATTCTTCTACACATACCGATAAACTATTTTCTCGTTTCAAAACTTAGTTTAGGTATCAAAGGAATTGCACTAAGTGCTGTTTGGACAAATTTTAACCTTGTAGTTTCATTGTTAGTTTATATAATGATTTCTGGTGTGTATAAAAGAACCTGGGGAGGTCTGTCCATGGAGTGCTTTAAAGAATGGAAATCCCACTTGAATTTGGCCATTCCAAGCTGCATTTCTGTGTGTTTGGAATGGTGGTGGTATGAAATCATGATTTTGCTTTGTGGGTTGTTAGTGAATCCCAACAAAACAGTTTCTTCAATGGGGATTTTGATTCAAACCACTTCATTGATTTACATATTTCCATCTTCTCTTAGCTTCAGTCTCTCCACTAGGGTAGGCAATGAATTGGGTGCAAGGCAGCCAGCTAAAGCAAAGCTTGCAGCAATTGTAGGCCTTTCAGGTATTAGAGATATTTGTAATTTCGTATTACTTATCGTTAAATAATTTCGCCTAAAAGTTTTTGGAAGGGAGACAATTTTTTTTTTATTATTATTATTTCAATTATTTCTTCAACAAAACCTTCACCTGCATGCAGTATTCATTTTTTAAAACTAAATCTCACACTTGCACGATTTTCATGAATGGGCGTCGGACCTTGTCAACACTAATAAGGGTTGTACTCATTCTCTTTGATTCTCTCTGTTATTTTCAAACAGGAAGCTTCATGCTGGGGTTTTCAGCACTGTTTTTCACAGTAACCATGAGGAACATTTGGGCCAAAATGTTTACTCATGATCAAGAAATCATAGCATTGACTTCACTAGTTTTACCAATAATTGGGCTCTGTGAGTTAGGAAATTGCCCACAAACAACTGGTTGTGGGGTGTTGAGAGGAACAGCAAGGCCCAAAGTGGGAGCAAACATCAACTTAGGTTGTTTTTATCTTGTCGGAATGCCAGTGGCGGTCGGTTTAGGTTTCTACGGTGGCTTTGGTTTTGAAGGGCTGTGGCTGGGGCTGTTGGCTGCGCAGGCTTCCTGTATGGCCACCATGATGGTGGTTTTGCTTCTAACAGATTGGAAATTTGAAGCTCAGAGAGCCCAACTGCTGACTGGTGCTAATGACTTCGAAGAAATTGAGGAAAACAATCCACTTTTAGCAGAAAATAAGGAAGGTCCCTAATATTCTTTAGGTGATCACATAGTTTTAAAATAATTCAACTCTGTTCCCTTTTTTTCTTATATATGAAATCTTAAGACACATAAAGACGTACTATTGAATAAAACAGCAGCAAAAGAAAATCTTGTAGTCCACTTCAAATATGCAAATGATTCGTAGTTCATTGTGATTCATGTGTTATTACATAATTGTACACTAAAACCCAACACAGATCCATATATTTTGGCTCCTGCATGCAAGAGTCATGTCGCCTGGGATTCTACTAACACGTACAACTCATCCTATGTAACTAACAATCTTCCTTGGTGTACGGGAGTATTTTCACATATGTTTTACATACACCTCACAATAGGGGGGTGGGTGGGTTTTTTTTTTGCAATTTTTTTATTACAGCTGGGACCCACCTATGTGAGTATTATGTAAAAGTTCTGTGAAAATATTTCTGTAGGTTTAGCTTAATTCATGTAACTAAACAGTATTTTACAAAATATTACAAAGGGAAAAGCAATTTGTACAAAAGAATTTGAAAAAAATGTTGACAAAATGGCATGTGTCGCCCCCCTGTTGGGGGGGGGGGGGGGGGGGGGCTAGCATGATTCTATACAAATCAATAAGTACGATAATTATATATTATATTATTTTATTTTATAGGATAAAGAATGGTGCATGTTATTTTTCATTTCAGAATTTATTATAGATTAAAGTTAACTAACCTGCAGGCTAATATTTTTTCTTAAATGTATCTCTTCTAAAAAAATTCTTTTTGATTCAGAATCCCTTATTCTATGTATATTGTTAATGACCCTTTGTGCTTAATAATGACCACAACATAAAATAGCAAATATATTATGAGTCCATCGACTTCATCAGGGGTGGACGCAGAACTTTAAAGTTAGGGGGGCACAATCGAACTTGCAAAGAAATTGGGAGAGATTTTACAATCGAAAATTACGTTTAAAAAAATATACTTCAGGTAATTTTGCATCCGAAAATTTACGTAGGATATGATTTTTTCGGATGTAAAATTTCAAAAAAAATTGATGTCATATTCCATATAAAATTTCCTAATAAAATGATGAAAATTACATTGAGAAATTTGTATCGCAAAAATAATAAATGTTAATGAAATAGTTGATTTTTTTTTTTTTTAAAATACGAGTTAGACGTATTATGTAGGTTTAGCTTAATTCATGTAACTAAACAGTATTTTACAAAATATTACAAAGGGAAAAGCAATTTGTACAAAAAAATTTGAAAAAAATGTTGACAAAATGGCATGTGTCGCCCCCCCTATTGTGGTATTATTTTATTTTATAGGATAAAGAATGGTGCAAAAATAATAAATGTTAATGAAATAGTTGATTTTTTTTTTTTTAAATGCGAGTTAGACGTATTTCTTTAAGATTCACGTTTAACGTATTTTTAACTATTTTTCGATATCTGTTTGGACTATTCGATATGCCCATAATGTAGTTCTCGAAATAAGTTTTGAGATGACATGAACAATTTGTATATTCGATTAGCGTACAATCGTCTGAGAATTTTAAAATTAGCATATTATAAAAATTCAAATTTATTGTGATTTTGCCCCTATTTGGTGGGGATTAAAATTAGATTTTTATTAAATTTTGATAAAAGTTAAATAGTTATAGATTCCATGAAATATGTATTAAAATTAATTGTTAACTTTGATTAGATTAAAATTTAGATTTTAATCGATAACAAACATGACTTAAAAAAAATCTCAAAAGTTGAGGGAAGGGGGCACGTGCACCCTAGAATCCCCGGGTCTGCCCTGGACTTCACTGATCGTTTGTCTAAATTGAAAAATTCAAATCATCTGCATCTTTAATAATCACAAGCCTTACTAATTTTGATATACGCTATCTCGTCTAACTTGAGCTTAACTAGCCATCAAATTGACAAATTTTTCTTAAATTTTTACGTAAAAACTTTTTTAAAATATGCCTAAGATTCACAGCAAAAGTACTGATGGATTTTTTTCCCTTGAACATAACACCAGCACCGTTAACAAAGCATCGGCGGCTCTCTGCATGTGGTCATCTTTTACTATAAAAAAGGAAGTATACATAATACATAAAGGCATATATACCTCAAATAGGAATGAATATGTGGAGATGCATTTGGTCTGCGGTCACTGTATAAACAGTCCATGTTGTCCATACACACGCACGCATATGCATACATACATACATACATACATACATAGATTCATGTATGTACACTATCGATTTTACCAAGTAAATTATTTGGATGGTTTTTGGTGTATGTTTTTTGTTGTTACTGTAGATTATGAATTTTTTTTGGTGAATATCATATAGATTGTTGATGGCAAAATTAGATTAACTTAAAGAGGAAATATATATTGATAATTGCTTGAATTAGTACAAAACATAAAGTGATTGCCTTGAGAAAAGTTATGTTAGAGTGTTTTTGAAGGTTTTCCTAGCTCTGCCCTGGAGGGGACCATTGGTTCCTGCTCATAAGAGGGAAGGCTATACCACTTGGCCGTTCCAAGTCACTTCAGCTACAATGCTATTCTAGAAACACATGACATTGGCCAAAGATCCAATGTTTGATTTATTGTTGAGGTCGGTCATGCAAGTCATCATGACGTCTACGCATCAATAATGACATCAAATAATGACAATTTGTTATTTGATAATCATTTACTAGCTTGTTATTGGCTGCAAAATATGGTTACCGCGTGTCTTGTTAGGAGTGGTTGGTGGTCAAGTGGGACAGTATAGGAGGAATTTATTAATCATGACATTCCCTTAAATTACCACGGTCAATGTCCGATCTTAAAATTTTCGGGGCGTAGTCTAACCTTACATTGTGTTGACTTGGATCCAATGATTCTTTTTCTAGTAAAATTTCGGTCCGACACTATGAGGGTGTGTGGTAAAGATTAAAATCAGATTAAAATTGAAAATATAGCCGTTATTGTTGACTTTTATTAGACGGGTGGGACCCAATAACGGCCATATTTTCAATTTTAATTGAATTTTAAGCCGTACCAAACAGGTTCTAAATGAATTTCTAACTCCACCCTTACAGTTTGACATGATAGACACTATATATGTTTAACAAATCTTTCAAAAAAATTCCACCCAAATTTAGAGGGTGTGTGGTAGAGATTAAAATCAGATTAAAATTGAAAATAGAGCCGTTATTGTTGACTTTTATTAGACGGGTGGGGCCCAATAACGGCCATATTTTCAATTTTAATTGAATTTTAAGCCGTACCAAACATGCTCTATATTATAGATCAAATATGGAAAGAATAGCAATAAAACTCAAGTATAATATAAAATGTCTTGAAATTCCCTTGTAACATGAAGGTGATACTTGGAACAACATTCTTAAATTTTCAATAAAGTATACTGAGTAATCAAAGACTTTTTAAAAGTATAGTCACTAATAAAAAAAGTCTTCTAAAGTACGGTAAGCAATCAAAGACGTCTTTTTGACATGACAATTTTGTGCGCCGTGAGTTGCCACCTATGCATTTCATCTACCATGTCACCAATCCATTAGAATTGAGTAACAAATGTCAGTGAGTAATGTCTAACATTTTTATCAATTTAGTGGTCAAAATTTGACATCTAAATTAAAATTCAGATTTTAATCTAAGTCAAAATCAAAAAATAATTTTAACCACATATTTTATGGGATCCATAACTTTTCAACCATACATTCCATCAACTTTTATCAAAACTTGCCAAAAATCTAATCTTAATCCCTACAAAAAAATACTTAACTTTTTGTAGGCTTAAATATTTTCTTCATTTTCAATTTCAAAATCCAAAAAGAGAATTACTCAATATCTTTTTATGCACAAATCCCATCAAAATATAGTTGAGTGCACGACCACTTGCAAAGAAATTTATGTAAAATGTTTGAAAGAAGGTGATTTTTTTAATTTTTTCACTTAACTCGAATATAATTTGTATCTTTTTCTTTAATTATATATCGAGAATGAGTTTTAATATTTACTTTATTTTTTGTATTTATGTGCATAGATAATTTTGATTTTCATTTATTTTCAAAATATATTTCAATTTACTTCTTTTAGTTTGTTTTAACTAAAACTTGATTTTTTTTTTTTAAATTCAATGTTGTCAAAAAAAAAAATGTCATATTTTATTCAGTTTTATGTAGTTTTAACTCAAAATTTATTAATTTTATTTTTACTCTTAACAAATTTTTTGAATAAAAATAAGTAATTTAATTGTTTTATTTAATATGCCTCTCAGTGCAGTAGGTATTGTCCGCAAGGCACAAGTTGAAGCTTCTAATTTCGCATCTGGGCATGAGAACTGCTAATCTCACAACGTAACTTGTAGAAACACATTTTATACTATTTGGTTATATTGGGGATGATTTCCTGCCCATGATGCGCAAAGCTTATTATGTTCACGGCTGACGTGGCGCATGTAAAGTTTATTGAGTCCAATTTGACATGTTAGCAAATTAAGTCGTCATTGCTGACGCGATATTAAGCACACATTTTATTTTGCCTACCGTGAGTAAGAGAACAATTTTGTTGGTTATATATAGAATAAATGCAAGGCTAGTGATATATAAGTTATCATTTAGAACATTTTTGAGCTTATTATCTATTATAATATAAATATTTTGGATATTATATTTTGTTTGTTGTTTTACCGTAGAATTTTAAATTAAACCCATGTTTGTTTGACATTAATTTCAAAAAAGAAGTTTTTTCAGGGGCGGACGCAGACTTTAAAATTAGTGGGGGCACAATCGAACTTGTAAAGGAGTTGAAAATTTTTTTACAATCGAATATTTACGTCCAAAAAAATCATACCTCATGTAATTTTGCATTCGAAAATTTATATGGGATATGACTTTTTCAGATGTAAAATTTCGATATTTTTTGATGTCAGATTCCATAAAATGATAAAAATTACATTGATAGAGAACCAATTTCATGCAATTTCGAATTTATTCTGGAACATAGAGAATCAATAGAATTGTATTTACATACTAAACATACAAAAATAGTACAAGCAAAATATACTTACAAAAATCTTAAACATGGGAACACAATCGTATTTAAATACTAAACATGCCCCCCCAGTAATAATATTAATAATAATTGAATCCAACTTACCTACAGGAAAGTGATTTTTTTTTTTTTTGAAGAAACAAATAAACCTAACATGCAACAGGTTTTCAACTGATATTAAATGATGGGTTCGAAAGGTATTTAATTTGTCAAACCAGATACAGGGGCGGACGCAGACTTCAAAGTTAGGGGATACAATCGAACTTGTAAAGGAGTTGGAAAAAATTTTACAATCGAAAATTTACGTCCAAAAAAATCATACCTCATGTAATTTTGCATTCGAAAATTTACATGAGATATGACTTTTTCAGATGTAAAATTTCGAATTTTTTTTGTCAGATTCCATAAAATGATGAAAATTACATTAAGAAATTTGTATTGCAAAAAAGAATAAATGTTAATGAAATAATTGATTTTTTTAATACGAGTTAGACGTCTTTCTTTAAGACTTACGTTTAAACGTATTTTTAACTATTTTCGATATCTGTTTGGACTATTCGATATATCCATAATGTAGTTCTCGAAATAAGTTTTGAGATGGCATAAACAATTTGTAGATTCGATTAGCGTACGATCGTATGAGAATTTTTAAAATTAGCATATTATCGAAATTCATATTTATTTTGATTTTGTCCTTGTTTGGTGGAGATTAAAATTTAATTTTAAGAAAATTTTGATAAAAGTTAAATAGTTATGGATTCTATGAAATATGTTATTAAACTTAATTGTTAAATTTGATTAAGATTAAAATTAAGATTTCAATCGTTATCAAACATGATTTAAAAAAAAAAAGGTTAGGTGGGTACGTGCCCCTCAAGACCCCCTGGGTCCGCCATTGAGTTTTTTGACCTTTTTTTCGAAGATGTGGGCTCCACCATCACACAATATGGTCAAAAAAAGACAACTTCAACGGTCACAAATTTTCTAAGAATTGGAAACAAACATAATTGATTTAGGGTGTGTTTGAGTCATATTATTTTGGAAGAATGTATTCTAAAATAGTAGATTAATGTAGAATGTGTGGTTAAAAAAAAATTATTGATATGATGAAAAATATTATTTTATTAAAGAATACGTGGTTAAAAATGAGTAGAATGATGAGAATGAAAATTTTAATATGGCTCAAATATGGCTTAGTTTCATAAAACTTTTATAAATTAAAAAATTTGCATATTACAATTTGGGGCCCATTATAAAGAAACAAAGGGGGATTCATATCGACCTCTTTACACGTGGAAAAGTTTAAAAATCATATTCAATGTAAGATAGACAAATTCCAAGTCAACTCTTAACAGAAATATGCTTTAGAATAGTTGGTCTCAATGAGCCTGGTCGTTTTGGGCTACAAAAACATTTGACTTTTAACGACGAATATTCTTATCGTAAAAAGTCATTTTTGAACTGTTCCATTGAAATACATTTGTCGAGAGACTTTTTCAAGCCAAAAGTTTCGTCGTTAAAACTGAAATTTCGTATAGTTTGAGTTATTCAGCTTATTTCACTACTGTTATACTAGACTGGTATAACTAAATATACAAGATAAACTTGTAATTTTTAACATATTTTTATTTTCTCGCTTCCAATTTACTTATATCATACAATATGTTAATTTGCATATATAATTATGTCATTTTGGTGGGGATTAAAATCAATTTTTGGTAAATTTTGATAAATTGTTTGATTGAAAAGTTGTGGATCTCATGAAATATGTAGTTAAAATTCATTGCTGACTTTGACTTAAATTAAAATCTGAATTTTAATCATCACCAAATACGACTTATATAGTGCGGGCATGTGTGTGTGTGTGTGTTTTTTCACATTATACGACAAGTGGCAATTATTAATTTCCTAGAACTCAATTAAGATCTGCCGCTTATATTACACAAGATCTATTTCCTAAATTATTTGTACAATCATATGCATTCTAGTCAAACTCATACTGCAACTAATCACATTTAATTATAAAGTTAATCCATTGAGCAAATTAAATTAAAAAAAAAAGTTGAAATAAAGATATTATCTCAAAAATCAGAAATTTATTTTGTTTCATGAGTCTCATCTTTCGTTCGAGTTCAAGATATACCGTAAAATAAGATACTCAAATATCGTACTAACATTTTATATATGTTTTTAATTTTATTCGATCTAACATAAAAACGAGTTTCTTTTTCACTTTTTACAAACATCAAGTGTAATTACTCTTTTTCATTGCCATTTTCACTAAATTAAGATTAATGTAAGATTCAGTGCTTAAGAATCCCTAAAAATGTTAATGAAAATTTTCAATCATTATTGAAACAATTATTGAATTAAAAATTTTGGGATGGATGTAGGGTTTAATAAAGTGGAAATTACTCATTTCCCTACTTTTGGAGATCCAAATTCTAAAATTAGATTTCATGTTTTAATTTTCAAAAATCAGATATTTTAGATATAAATATAGGATTTTTATATTTAATTTAATAGTATTATAAAATTAATTTAATTTACATAACCACCCTTACAAACCCTAATCAATTTCATCACAAAAATCATTTTCATTTCCTTCCTCCTCTACCCACCCTCGTCGGTGACTCTACCCACCCTCACCGCGACGCCCTCCCTCTCTGCCGGCAGCCCAACCTCGCACCACCGTCCATTGTCTTCTCTCTACTTATTATCTTCTTTCTGCACTCCTCTCTCTTCTTCGCCCCCGATGCCACCTCCAATGCTAGGCGACATGGAGTCTGTAGTTTGGATCTAGGTTCTCGGATCTGTGGTTTTGGGTCGGTGGTTGTTATTGTTATTGGCGGTGCGGCACGATTACGGTTGCTGTAGTGGAGTAAGCTGTGGTGTTAGAGGAGTTGCATTCGTGTTTTGGGCTCTGTGGTTTGGATCTGGGTTCTCGGATCTGTGGTTTTGGGTTGGTGGTGGTTATTGTCGTTGGCGGTGCAGCGAGGTTGAGATTGCAGTTGCGGTGGTGGAGGAAGCTGTGGTTTTGGTGTTGGCAGAGTTGGATTCGTGTTTTGGGGTATGTGGTTTAGATATGTGTTCTCGGATATGTAGTTGTT